>JANJGK010004272.1:0-57500 GCA_039081455.1 Macrobrachium rosenbergii
CTCTCTCTCTGACGTGAAGAGCAATGAGTCACAAGGGGAAGCACACGATGATGAATAGACTCAGCTTATATACTATATAAAAGTGAATATAACGGCGGGAGAAAAACCGCTCATGACAAACAGATAATTGACTCCAACTGAACAATGGCGTTGCTGCTGCTGCTCCTCCTCCTCCTCGTAGCCCTATATATGTCTCCTTCGACCTTTTTCAGTACCGTAGGTGTTTAAGCGAAAGCCTTCTTCTTCGTTACTTTATTTCTGTGGACATTCAATTTTGCTTTCTGGTGACATTGCTCTCTCTCTCTCTCTCTCTCTCTCTCTCTCTCTCTCTCTCTCTCTCTCTCTCTCTCTCTCTCTCTTCTCTCGTCTTCGAGTTTTCACAACAAAATATTGAAGTGAAAAGGGAATATGGAAATTTCAAGAGATACATCACCCTTATCAGGTGAATGTTACTAACATCACCTTTATGGGGGCAATGATGAAACTTTAACCAGGACCAGGTGGTGGCCTATCCTCTATCGTTTCCAGAAGATGAATTATGAAACTTTAACCAGGACCAGGTGGTGGCCTATCCTCTATCGTTTCCAGAAGCTGAATTATGAAACTTTAACCAGGACCAGGTGGTGGCCTATCCTCTATCGTTTCCAGAAGCTGAATTATGAAACTTTAACCAGGACCAGGTGGTGGCCTATCCTCTATCACTTCCAGAAGCACAATGATGAAACTTTAACCAGGACCAGGTGGTGGCCTATCCTCTATCACTTCCAGAAGCACAATGATGAAACTTTAACCAGGACCAGGTGGTGGCCTATCCTCTATCATTTCCAGAAGCTGAATTATGAAACTTTAACCAGGACCAGGTGGTGGCCTATCCTCTATCACTTCCAGAAGCACAATGATGAAACTTTAACCAGGACCAGGTGGTGGCCTATCCTCTATCACTTCCAGAAGCACAATGATGAAACTTTAACCAGGACCAGGTGGTGGCCTATCCTCTATCACTTCCAGAAGCACAATGATGAAACTTTAACCAGGACCAGGTGGTGGCCTATCCTCTATCATTTCCAGAAGCTGAATTATGAAACTTTAACCAGGACCAGGTGGTGGCCTATCCTCTATCACTTCCAGAAGCACAATGATGAAACTTTAACCAGGACCAGGTGGTGGCCTATCCTCTATCACTTCCAGAAGCACAATGATGAAACTTTAACCAGGACCAGGTGGTGGCCTATCCTCTATCACTTCCAGAAGCACAATGATGAAACTTTAACCAGGACCAGGTGGTGGCCTATCCTCTATCATTTCCAGAAGCTGAATTATGAAACTTTAACCAGGACCAGGTGGTGGCCTATCCTCTATCACTTCCAGAAGCACAATGATGAAACTTTAACCAGGACCAGGTGGTGGCCTATCCTCTATCGTTTCCAGAAGCTGAATTATGAAACTTTAACCAGGACCAGGTGGTGGCCTATCCTCTATCATTTCCAGAAGCTGAATTATGAAACTTTAACCAGGACTACCTGGTGGCCTATCCTCTATCACTTCCAGAAGCACAATGATGAAACTTTAACCAGGACCAGGTGGTGGCCTATCCTCTATCACTTCCAGAAGCACAATGATGAAACTTTAACCAGGACCAGGTGGTGGCCTATCCTCTATCATTTCCAGAAGCTGAATTATGAAACTTTAACCAGGACCAGGTGGTGGCCTATCCTCTATCACTTCCAGAAGCACAATGATGAAACTTTAACCAGGACCAGGTGGTGGCCTATCCTCTATCACTTCCAGAAGCACAATGATGAAACTTTAACCAGGACCAGGTGGTGGCCTATCCTCTATCATTTCCAGAAGCTGAATTATGAAACTTTAACCAGGACCAGGTGGTGGCCTATCCTCTATCATTTCCAGAAGCTGAATGATTAAACTTTAACCAGGACCAGGTGGTGGCCTATCCTCTGTCGTGTCCAGAAGCTGAATTATGAAACTTTAACCAGGACCAGGTGGTGGCCTATCCTCTATCATTTTCAGAAGCTGAATTATGAAACTTTAACCAGGACTACCTGGTGGCCTATCCTCTATCACTTCCAGAAGCACAATGATGAAACTTTAACCAGGACCAGGTGGTGGCCTATCCTCTATCATTTCCAGAAGCTGAATGATTAGACTTTAACCAGGACCAGGTGGTGGCCTATCCTCTATCATTTCCAGAAGCTGAATTATGAAACTTTAACCAGGACCAGGTGGTGGCCTATCCTCTATCACTTCCAGAAGCACAATGATGAAACTTTAATCAGGACCAGGTGGTGGCCTATCCTCTATCATTTCCAGAAGCTGAATTATGAAACTTTAACCAGGACCAGGTGGTGGCCTATCCTCTATCACTTCCAGAAGCACAATGATGAAACTTTAATCAGGACCAGGTGGTGGCCTATCCTCTATCGTTTCCAGAAACACAATAATGAAACTTAACCACGAACCCCCCAAGTGGTGGCCTATCCCCAAAACTATTTGTTACGTGACTTGACAATTGACTTGTGATTCATACAAAGCTTTGCCCCAAACCCCCACCCCCACAACCATTTGTTTTTGATAAAAATAAAAAAATTTCATCAATAAACGAGTAAAGACGTAATGGTGTCTATATATTAGTCATGATTCTAAAAAACCTGTGAATAAATATGAATTAACAATTACAACAACAATTCCCCAAAACCAATACTGTCACTCACAGTTCATCATCAACGTGAATAAAAAGAGAGAATAATAATAAGAGTCCTGACAACACTGCCAATAATGCTGAATGAAGAAGCAGGTGACTGATGTACTGTATATATAAAGAATATCCACTGAAGAATGTTCAGGCAACAAAAATGGCTGTGGAAAAAGAAAGGTAGTTTCCCTCACCTGATTGTGAGAAGTTCCCTCCTGTCTCGTCTCTTCTCATTCGAGTAAAGTCAGATGCGTCAATCCCTTGACCAGCCGGGGTCATCAACAAGCAGTTGGGGAGGGGGTGCCGGCAATGTTGGAAGGACTACGCCCGAATTTGCGATTGCAGTGCGCTCGAGGATTACAGGAGTCGCCTCATGGCCACTTCGTCAAAACATTGACGTCATTCTTCCCTCTCGATCCTCCCCTGTCACGACATTGCTGCTTCCTCACTCAGTAACACCATCATCACCAAGGTTATCAGAAGAGGCTCATTGTCATCATCAGTATCACTATCACCTGACCGCGGAACATCTTCCAAAAAAAGCTGGACCTCTGCCACAGAAGCCACTGACGCCCAGACAGATATTTTTCCATTTTTGCTGTTTTCTACACTATCCGGGGGGACGGTCCCCCGGCCACAAACACACATCCATAGAATCTATTGTCTCAGCTCAGTACAGCAGCAATACTGTTGCTCGATGACTGATAATATCCTCGCCCATAGCGATAAAGTTGAAGGAACGCGGAAAGGACTTCCACGGTGACACAACAACAACAAAAGCACTGGTTGCCAGTTGGCCTGACACTCACAGCACCACGTGACCCCAAGTAACAACAATTCTTTACAACGGCCCCCCAGAAAATGCTTCTCAGAGCAGCTGGCCCACTTCATGGCGCCTAACAATATTATCGATAAAGAAATTGACTCTCCAGAAGCAGGTGAGTTGTGACTTGCGTCAGGGAAAACTCTTTCAGTTAAGAGCAATTCTCGACCGTGATAAAGGCGGCTCACGGCGTTATTCTTTATCCACATTTTTAATTAATGAGTGTTTGAGGAAGGGAATCCTGGTCCTGCCCGAATTTCGATGGAAGTCACGCATAACACGTTTCTCGACTTATGGACACGTACGTATGATTGTTGTCATCATTTAGGGAAGAATTATTTTTGAGTTTGGAGAGAGAGAGAGATTCCACTGTAGTCTGACCATACATAACCCGGTTCCTGTATTCATTTACTTGCAGGTTCAAGAACTAAGCCATTCTCCAACTGTCCAAGAAGGAAACTACTTTTACCTGCTCAGCTGGTCACTGTAAGGATAATAATAATAATAAATAATTGTGTCAATTAGTGAGAGAAGACAGGTCATGATAGAGTAGAGGGGAGCCTTTTAGGCCGATGTGATTCTTCCTCCTCCTTCGTCCATCGGCTGGTTTTCATAACAAGGAAGCCCTCTTTCTGCAGAGTGTGGGCGTGTGTGGGTGTGGGAAGGTGTTGGTTTGTGTGGGGGGAAAAGGGTTGGGCGGCAAAAGGCTTCAAGGATGATTCAAAATTCAAAACGAACTGACGACTATCTTAATTAACGTCTCCAGTTCTCCTGTTCACATCGCTTGATTGGCTCTGACTTTTCGGCTGGAGTCCGTCAACCGTGGCATGAGGCGATCCTTAATTCATTATATCCTTTCGTACTTCAGTCCTTAAGTGTCAGTCACTTCATTATTTTCCGTCACTTGGCACTTACAAAAAGTGCCGTCATCACTACTTTAGTTAAGCTGAAGTCAGGATCGGAGTCCTGCACACGAACGCAGTGGCTGTCTCCTACGTTACATTTCCACTGACCGATCTCTCTCTCTCTAGACACTTAGAACATCTCTCTCTCTCTCTCTCTCTCTCTCTCTCTCTCTCTCTCTCTCTCTCTCTCTCTCTCTCCACTTAGAACATCTCTCTCTCTCTCTCTCTCTCTCTCTCTAGACACTTAGAACATCTCTCTCTCTCTCCCTCTCTCTCTGGACACTTAGACCATCTCTCTCTCTCTCTCTCTCTCTCTCTCTCTCTCTCTCAAGCCAATGAACCATACAAATAAAACCATATTCAATTTTCCAACAAACTCCTTTTCGAATGTCGAATCTGGACCCTCTTTGAAAAGGCTTTCATTTGATGAAAGTGAAGCTTTCATTTCCACTGCTAAAGACGTCCCTCAGGAACGAGAAAAATAAGACAAAATACCCCATTGTTTGTGATATCTAAATATATATGTCTATCTAAGAGATGTCATGACAGACAAAGGGGATATTATTATTATTATTATTATTATTATTATTATTATTATTATTATTATTATTATTATTATTATTATTATTTATGGGGTTTTCCGGGACATGTCAACAGAAATGCTGTGAGTGACGCCTTTATTCCCCAGCACCCACCTCCAGCAACTCGTCGACTGGGAATCGGCCGGGAAGGAAGTTTAGGTGAACTTCTCATAGTTGAGGTTGATTTACTTTGCTTTTCCTTCGTTGAATTATTATTATATTATTATTATGATATATTCAAATTAAGGTGCATACGGCAATCACCGTCCCACCCCCCCCCCCCACCCAACCGCGAATATCTGATTGATAGCCATGACTCCTTTTCCCTCAGATGGAGAAGGAGAGGAATGGAGACAGACATGAGAGAGAGAGTTGTGTCTCTCTTGAGGAAATCAGCCGATAAAAGAAGAAGAAGAATCACAGAGGCCTATAATAACTTACACGCCATGACCTCTCTCTCTCTCTCTCTCTCTCTCTCTCTCTCTCTCTCTCTCACTGACGCTCACTGATGCTCATTAGACTGACACATGCAAGAATGACGTTCACTGACGCTTGTTAGACCGACACTTGCAAGACTGACGCTCGTTAGACTGATGCTCGCAAGACTGACGCTCACTCACACTCTTTCTCTCTCTCCCTCAGTTGCCTTATTATTATTGTTGATATATTATCATTATTATATTATTGTTATTATTAAAAGTGGTTGCAATGACGTCATCATTGTCACGTGAGAAGATAAAGCATATTTTTCCTCACTTTTCTTTTTCCTCACTTGATGACGTCATCAGAGAATCTGAGGAGGTCTTTCCCCTGACAAAGGAACCCTAAAGGGATAGTTTCCTTAGGGCACCCTGAGTCCCCTCAGCCTTGTGGTTCAGGCCCTCCCCACGCCCACTTCCCCAGCCTGGCAGGAAACCTGGCTACCTCCAGGGAAGCAGCCTCTGAGGAGGATCTTCCCCAGTCAAGGCTGCCTTCAAGGGAAGGCTTCCCTAGGGCGCCTTTGGGCCACTCAGCCTTGTGGTTCAGACCCTCCCCAGGCCCGCTTCCCCAGCCTGGCAGGAAACCTGCCTACCTGAAGGGAAGCAGCCTCTGAGGGGGATCTTCCCCAGTCAAGGCTGCCTTCAAAGGAAGGCTTCCCTAAGGCACCTTTGGGCCACTCAGCCTTGTGGTTCAGGCCCTCCCCAGCCTGGCAGGAAACCTGCCTACCTCCAGGGAAGCAGCCTCTGAGGAGGATCTTCCCCAGTCAAGGCTGCCTTCAAGGGAAGGCTTCCCTAGGGCGCCTTGAGGCCACTCAGCCTTGTGGTTCAGGCCCTCCCCAGGCCGCTTCCCCAGCCTGGCAGGAAACCTGCCTACCTCCAGGGAAGCAGCCTCTGAGGAGGATCTTCCTCAGTCAAGGCTGCCTTCAAGGGAAGGCTTCCTTGGGGCCCCTCGGCCTTGTGGTTCAGGCCCTCCCCAGGCCCGCTTCCCCAGCCTGGCAGGAAACCTGCCTACCTCCAGGGAAGCAGCCTCTGAGGAGGATCTTCCCCAGTCAAGGGTGCCTTCAAGGGAAGGCTTCCCTAGGGCGCCTTTGGGCCACTCACCCTTGTGGTTCAGGCCCTCCCAAGGCCCACTTCCCCAGCCTGGCAGGAAACCTGCCTACCTCCAGGGAAGCAGCCTCTGAGGAGGATCTTCCCCAGTCAAGGCTGCCTTCAAGGGAAGGCTTCCCTAGGGCGCCTTGAGGCCACTCAGCCTTGTGGTTCAGGCCCTCCCCAGGCCGCTTCCCCAGCCTGGCAGGAAACCTGCCTACCTCCAGGGAAGCACCCTCTGAGGAGGATCTTCCTCAGTCAAGGCTGCCTTCAAGGGAAGGCTTCCTTGGGGCCCCTCGGCCTTGTGGTTCAGGCCCTCCCCAGGCCCGCTTCCCCAGCCTGGTAGGAAACCTGCCTACCTCCAGGGAAGCAGCCTCTGAGGAGGATCTTCCCCAGTCAAGGGTGCCTTCAAGGGAAGGCTTCCCTAGGGCGCCTTTGGGCCACTCACCCTTGTGGTTCAGGCCCTCCCAAGGCCCACTTCCCCAGCCTGGCAGGAAACCTGCCTACCTCCAGGGAAGCAGCCTCTGAGGGGGATCTTCCCCAGTCAAGGCTACCTTCAAAGGAAGGCTTCCCTAGGGCGCCTTTGGGCCACTCAGCCTTGTGGTTCAGGCCCTCCCCAGGCCCGCTTCCCCAGCCTAGCAGGAAACCTGCCTACCTCCAGGGAAGCAGCCTCTGAGGAGGATCTTCCCCAGTCAAGGCTGCCTTCAAGGGAAGGCTTCCCTAGGGCGCCTTGGGGCCACTCAGCCTTGTGGTTCAGACCCTCCCCAGGCCCGCTTAACCAGCCTGGCAGGAAACCTGCCGACCTCCAGGGAAGCAGCCTCTGAGGAGGATCTTCCCCACTCAAGGCTGCCTTCAAAGGAAGGCTTCCCTAGGGCACCTTTGGGCCACTCAGCCTTGTGGTTCAGGCCCTCCCCAGGCCCGCTTCCCCAGCCTGGCAGGAAACCTGCCTACCTCCAGGGAAGCAGCCTCTGAGGAGGATCTTCCCCAGTCAAGGCTGCCTTCAAGGGAAGGCTTCCCTAGGGCGCCTTGGGGCCATTCAGCCTTGTGGTTCAGGCCCTCCCCAGGCCGCTTCCCCAGCCTGGCAGGAAACCTGGCTACCTCCAGGGAAGCAGCCTCTGAGGAGGATCTTCCCCAGTCAAGGCTGCCTTCAAAGGAAGGCTTCCCTAGGGCGCCTTTGGGCCACTCAGCCTTGTGGTTCAGGCCCTCCCCAGCCTGGTAGGAAACCTGCCTACCTCCAGGGAAGCAGCCTCTGAGGAGGATCTTCCCCAGTCAAGACTGCCTTCAAGGGAAGGCTTCCTTGGGACCCCTCGGCCTTGTGGTTCACGCCCTCCTCAGGCCCGCTTCCCCAGCCTGGCAGGAAACCTGCCTACCTCCAGGGAAGCAGCCTCTGAGGAGGATCTTCCCCAGTCAAGGCTGCCTTCAAGGGAAGGCTTCCCTAGGGCGCCTTGGGGCCACTCACCCTTGTGGTTCAGGCTCTCCCCAGGCCGCTTCCCCAGCCTGGCAGGAAACCTGCCTACCTCCAGGGAAGCAGCCTCTGAGGAGGATCTTCCCCAGTCAAGGCTGCCTTCAAAGGAAGGCTTCCCTAGGGCGCCT
This sequence comes from Macrobrachium rosenbergii, assembly GCA_039081455.1. NCBI lineage: Eukaryota > Metazoa > Arthropoda > Malacostraca > Decapoda > Palaemonidae > Macrobrachium > Macrobrachium rosenbergii. The sequence goes on from JANJGK010004272.1 coordinate 8,178, forward strand.
TTGGGCCACTCACCCTTGTGGTTCAGGCCCTCCCAAGGCCCGCTTCCCCAGCCTGGCAGGAAACCTGCCTACCTCCAGGGAAGCAGCCTCTGAGGAGGATCTTCCCCAGTCAAGACTGCCTTCAAGGGAAGGCTTCCTTGGGACCCCTCGGCCTTGTGGTTCAGGCCCTCCTCAGGCCCGCTTCCCCAGCCTGGCAGGAAACCTGCCGACCTCCAGGGAAGCAGCCTCTGAGGAGGATCTTCCCCAGTCAAGGCTGCCTTCAAGGGAAGGCTTCCCTAGGGCGCCTTGGGGCCACTCACCCTTGTGGTTCAGGCCCTCCCCAGGCCGCTTCCCCAGCCTGGCAGGAAACCTGCCTACCTCCAGGGAAGCAGCCTCTGAGGAGGATCTTCCCCAGTCAAGGCTGCCTTCAAAGGAAGGCTTCCCTAGGGCGCCTTTGGGCCACTCAGCCTTGTGGTTCAGGCCCTCCCCAGGCCCGCTTCCCCAGCCTGGCAGGAAACCTGCCTACCTCCAGGGAAGCAGCCTCTGAGGAGGATCTTCCCCAGTCAAGGCTGCCTTCAAGGGAAGGCTTCCTTAGGGCACCTTGGGACCCCCTCTGCCTTGTGGTTCAGGCCCTCCTCAGGCCCGCTTCCCCAGCCTGGCAGGAAACCTGCCTACCTCCAGGGAAGCACCCTCTGAGGAGGATCTTCCCCAGTCAAGGCTGCCTTCAAGGGAAGGCTTCTTTGGGGCCCCTCAGCCTTGTGGTTCAGGCCCGCTTCCCCAGCCTGGCAGGAAACCTGCCTACCTCCAGGGAAGCAGCCTCTGAGGAGGATCTTCCCCAGTCAAGGCTGCCTTCAAAGGAAGGCTTCCCTAGGGCGCCTTTGGGTCACTCAGCCTTGTGGTTCAGTCCCTCCCCAGGCCCGCTTCCCCAGCCTGGCAGGAAACCTGCCTACCTCCAGGGAAGCAGCCTCTGAGGAGGATCTTCCCCACTCAAGGCTGCCTTCAAAGGAAGGCTTCCCTAGGGCGCCTTTGGGCCACTCAGCCTTGTGGTTCAGGACCTCCCCAGGCCCGCTTCCCCAGCCTGGCAGGAAACCTGCCTACCTCCAGGGAAGCAGGCTCTGAGGAGGATCTTCCCCACTCAAGGCTGCCTTCAAGGGAAGGCTTCCTTAGGGCACCTTGGGGCCCCTCAGCCTTGTGGTTCAGGCCCTCCTCAGGCCCGCTTCCCCAGCCTGGCAGGAAACCTGCCTACCTCCAGGGAAGCAGCCTCTGAGGAGGAACTTCCCCAGTCAAGGGTGCCTTTAAGGGAAGGCATCCTTAGGGCTCCTTCGGGCCCCTCTGCCTTGTGGTTCAGGCCCTCCTTATCCCTACTTTTCGAATATGACACCAAACCTCCGAAGGCTTCAAGGAGACTCGAAGGATTTCGGAGCTTGCTTCTGGAGACTGAAGGGAGTTCCACTGAGCTCTAGCGCTGGGGGCATCCGCGAATGGCTCTTCTTCTCTCGCCCTTCCAGGAGCTGAGACCGAAGGATTCTGAAGCACTTTCAAGGAAGACTTCGAAGGTTTTAGGCCATTTCAGCATCGCTGCAACCACTTCTTTGCTTTCCTTTCCTGAAATACATGGCGTCTCTCTCGTGCCTCCAGGAACTAGGGACTGACTGAAGGAAGGATTCGAAGGCGGCGAAAAGTCCTCTTGATTCCTTTGAGACTTCACCGATCTGTTGATCCAGATGGTAGTTCTGGCATTACGAATCTCCTCTCTCTTTCTCTCTCTCTCTCTCTCTCTCTGCTTTCTTCTCGTGAAAGTCCTCGAAAGTCTCTATTCCAGGGTCCTCCTCTCCTCCTGATTCCTGTCCGTGCTCTCTCTCTCTCTCTCTCTCTCTCTCTCTCTCTCTCTCTCTCTCTCTCTCTCTCTCTCTCTCTGCTTTCTTCTCGTGAAAGTCCTCGAAAGTTTCTATTCCAGGGTCCTCCTCTCCTCCTGATTCCTGTCCGTGCTTATCTTGAGTGCAGAACTTAGTCCCAAACGTGACAGTATTAAAAACATTCCCGCTTTATAAATCGCCTAAGGCTGGAACGTCGTCGACTCCATTCTGCTCCTCCGCCATGTAGTCCATATTTTCATGAGCATAAAATTGTTTCCTGAAGTCATCTGTATAAATCTTCGCCTGGTTTTTAATCGGATTTTGTTTCCGGAGACTGAAATTTGCATTTTTCTGAGCCATAGCAGCGTTGGGCGCATGCGCCAATGATTTCTCTCTCTTTCTCGTCCTTCCAGGAGCTGGAAAATTTAGGAAACTTTTAGATCGTTCCAGCATCGCCTTTGTAGCCAAATATAATCAAATTTTCATTTATTGTAGAACGAAAACAAACAGCAATCTAATGACATTTTCTTAAATCATTATTGCCCCAGGTTGAATACATTTAAAAAACAAAGCACATTCTTGTATACTACCAAGAGGAAGGAATAATTATGAGATATCGATAAATATGAAATATTCCTTCTTTCAAATGAACTCCTTAATATTCTTTGGAAGCTTCAGTTTCAAATCAATGGCCCCTTTAGTGGGTTTCTTGTTCCATATGAATAGGGTTATAATAATAATAATAAAGGCTTACAGGATTTCATTGACCATTTCTGTATTGTCTGTGGCCCTACTTGTCCCCCAAATTCTGTTGTCCAGAGGTCCAACACCTGAATTGTCTTTCCAGTTTCAGTTACTCTCCTTTCTTCAACTTCATTTCCTTCTCAGCTGTCCTTTGCCTTGTTGATTATTATTATTATTATTATTATTATTATTATTATTATTATTATTATTATTATTATTATTATTATTATTATTATTATTATTCACACGTGTGTCATTATTTTTCCATGATATTTAATAGATAGATTCATCGACACCAATAATGTTTCTTGCTGTTCAATAAAAAGTCAGAGATAGACAATAGATAGATAGAATATGTGATGACTATTTCACGAATGGGTGACTCTCTCTCTCTCTCTCTCTCTCTCTCTCCGCAACCATATCCTACCTGACTGTACTTAGTAATGCGATAGCTATATAGGTCAGCTTACCAAAACTAATCACCTGAAGAATCAACAGAAGGACTCTGAATCTTGTACAGCACTGCCCGAGGGACGGTGGCAAACATTCAAATATAACATTCCTTTCATTCCCCCTCTTTACATTCTACATCAATAGATGTTACATCAGTACAAATGTCTTTCCACAAACTTCCACAAACGTCTTAGAACTCTTGGCAAGTGACGTCATCATAACTCTGTTCTATAATAATGTCATTCTTTTTATTACGCACTGTAGAGCAATCTGCATCAGGGGACATGACCCCACCTCTCTCTCTCTCTCTCTCTCTCTCTCTCTCTCTCTCTCTCTCTCTCTCTCTCTCTCTCTCTCTGGTCCTTAGTTCACATATGAATATCCCATTGATATGGCATAATTTTTCCATATTATTTTGATGTTTATTGATGTTCGTGATAATATCCCCCTGAGAACGTGTTCATGAAATGAAATGATTGCAGGTCATTCTCATGTCCTTATTTTGTAGGTTAATCAAGTGGGTACAAATATAGCAATTGCTTGTAGTCTTGATTCAGTTTTATACAGAGGAAACTAAACTGTGTAGGTCATGTGATTATAGGGAGTTAATAATGTGTTCAAAGGCTAAATATTTCGTTTCAGTTTGAGTTCATTTTCATTCTTCTATCTTAAGAAGCGAACAATGGGACTTTTCCATTCATTATCTCAGAAAACTGTATCAAAATAATGAGTGAAATCGGATTTCAGTTTCGTCTTCAAGTCTCCCTATATTCTAAGGCGGCCACGTGGTCACCATGCGGTCCTTCTCCATCAAAAAATGTACAGCAATTTCAACTATAAGCAAGTTGTGAACGCCACCTTTTGGCCACCGAAGAAAATCAGCGCAAGTGGACCACTGCATCTTCCAAGATGGGCGTGCAAGCTAGCTAAATTATTTTTATGAGAAGTTTTCCCTCATTATATAAGATGATATTTATGTTGAGATAACTAAATGAAAAATAACACGAGAATCATAGACGACATGAAGAAGACCCAGGCACACCAACATAATCAGATTCAACACTGCATTTTGAACGGCAATGTCACAGCTCTCAGCATGAGACAACTGAATGAAAAGTCATTAACTTGAAACTGAGATTTCTGAACTGACTACAGACTACTCGGAATAACGAAATATCCTGAATTCACCTGCTTTAGAAGCCGTATAGATTGGCAGTTCCTTCAACTCTGCAGTTACTGTTCGCATACATAATGATAGTGGCGTGTTTTACCCCGACCCCAAATGCATGCTGGGAACAAATTTACCTTTAACAGTTTTTATTTTGGGGGGGGGGGAATCCTGCAAAAATAAACATACAAGTATCTTTATTTATATACTAAAAATCTTTTAAGATTAACAAACTATATTGTTGGTGTTGATATATTCTTAATGTTCATCATAAACAGATCAAATAGAGATTCTTCCTCAACTCATCTGCTGAAACTGATGAATTTTTGCCTCATCAATTTATGAAACCAAAATATCTGAGAACCTTCAGGCAATGTCTAAGGTAGGAAGGACTGTATGTGGTTGCAGTTGGAATAGGAATTTGCACAGAGCGGTTGGAATGGAGCATATGATGACAGCAACACATATTGGAAGAATAATGTATCCTATTTTACTCAAATTGCACCCCAATTAAAACATTTCCAACTTGAAAGTAACTCTAACTCAACATTAACTTCCTTCTGAAAGAATTCTTTGATATTATTGACAGCAAACTTACTTTTTATTCTCCATAGTTACTGAGAATTACCGCTCATTAATTTGACATTATGTGGAGGATTAAGGCACAAATGCCTTCATTGTGGTAGCGTAAGGGTACACATCACCAATGTTCTGCAACTGCGAATGCAGTGTACTGTATATTGGTCATTGGTGGGCCAACAAACTGCATTTTATCCAGGACGAAAGGAGAAGCAATTAGGCATACAAACAAATCCTTAGGCTATAGCTTTGCTTTCTGACGAATCTTGGTTTGATTGCAACATTGCCAGATTGCAAGGTCATTAAAATATGTTGCAAAGTCTCGTGTTTTCGCGATCAGAATGCCACTATATTGCATCTGATTCAGTTCGAAGGAAAAGTTTGTTTGCCAAGAGAAAAAATCCCAAGGCCACAGCCTTGCTGTGTTGGCCAAGTATGCCTCGCTTGAAACATTCTTATTGCAAGAAATTTGCAATGTATTGCAACTTCCTGTGCATGATGGACGTTAGTAGGACATGAATTTTCATTTTATCAACTTTGAAGGAGAAGCCGTTCTGGTCCCCCCAAAACTCCAGAGGCTACTACAGCTTTGGTGTTTTGATATAATGTACTGGCTTGCAACATTGCAATAATGCAAGCAAGCTGGAATATACTGCAATTTGACTGCACTTTTGGCATAACAGACCGATCCCTTTGCCTTTCTTTAGTCTGAAGCAAAGGCTGGATCGTTCCCCAAAAACAGCCTCATTGTCTTGCTATTTTGTATGCTATGAGTTTGTTTGCAACCTTCCCATATTGCAAGCAACTTGCAATATATTGTTATTTCGAATACATATTTATCATCAGAGTCCCAATAGACTGCCTTTTATCCAGTTCAGAGCTTTAAAAGTTAGTTTGGCCTTCTAAAATCTAATAGATGCATTTTATCCAATTTCAAAGCAAAGCTGTTTTGCTCCCAGGAAAGAATCCTGGAGCGATTTCCTAGAGCTCTGCTGACGAATATTCCCTTGCTTTCAACATTGCGTCTTGCAAGCAGATTGCAGAATATTGTAACTTCTACAAAACGGTCATCAGAAGCCCAGTGACCAACATTTTACCCAGTTAGAAGGAAAGATTGCTTCGCTATTTTCGGTGAATTTCACATTCATTGCAACATTACCATATTGACCCTATTATTAGCATATTGCACACGGCACCTCCGTCTGGGACATTGCAATTACTGTGGATATTTGTTGTCCTTTATAACAGCCTTCTGAGAAAGTCATTCTGGAATGAAATGATTGCATGACCTGTTCATGAATTTCTTTTGTCATTGAATGATTCGGGTCTGAATACAGGATTTGTGTAATAGTCTTGACTTAGTTTCATGTAAATGAAACTAAACTGTATTGGTCATGTGATCATAGGAAGCTATTACCATTTGTTCATAGGTTAAATTACTCTTCAGTAAGATTTCAGTTTCAGCCTCCTAACTAAACCAACGATAATTGAGATATTTCCACTAATTATGCTATGAAATGGTATCAAAATGATCCATTAATGAAATCATACTTAATTATGTCTTCAATCCTCCGTATACTCTCAGGCGGCCACGTGGTCCCCATGCGGTCCTTTCCCCACCAAAAAATTGACAGCAATTTTGACTATAAGCAAGTCGTGAACGCCACCTATTGGCCACCGAAGAAAATCAACGCCAGTGGACCACTGCATTTTCACAGGTGGGTGAGGAAACCACTTAGATTATTCTTATTCCCATCTTTTTCTCATAATCTAAAATGATAAGTCTGTAGGGATATCTAAATTAACTTCAATTGGAAATGAGTATTTCATGCAAAGGAAAAATGACCCAAAATTCGACGCAGGGGAAAACGGTAAAAAATCAACTTGCCTACAGTCCTCCCCCAGAGCGAAAATGCCGCCGCCCGTCATAGACGATATGAAGATCCAGGCAGACCAACAAAATGAAATGCAACGTCGTATTTTGGACAAGAATATTGTAGTTCTGAGCATAAAATAATCGAATCGAAAGTGATTTACAAAAATTCTGGTTTCTGCACTTACTACAGACGACATGAAATACCAAACTACCTTTAATTCATCTGCTTTAAAGGCTAAATACAGATTGGCAGTTCCGAAAATGCAGGCATCCCAACAAAATAAAATTCAATATATCGTATTTTGGACAAGAACACTGCAGTTCTGGGCGTAAAATAGTGTTATTAAGGTTTATTCATAACATGTTCAGGTTTCTGACTTAACTGGAGTTCACTTGAAATAATATATTATCTGTAGTTCATGAACTTTAAAATCATAAATAATATAGATTGGCAGTTCCGACAACCCTCCCTGCAGTTCCTGTTCATGGAAGTAAAGTCCTCAGGCCAAATATCTGCAGGAAACAATTACATCGTTTCTTTTTAGATTTTAGTGGGAAATGATGCGAAAATAATCATAAGTAATCATAAACGTGGCGTGGGTTTGTTTACATACATAACATCCTCCAAGAGTAACAGATCGTATTGTTAATATGTAAAATATTTTCCTTATATGTATCGAAAAGGATGAACATAAATAAATTCAGAGACCTCCTCATGCTGAAAATGTGCAGGATTATACAGATGTTGTTATGTCAGTCATTTTCGATTCAATTTTTGCTTGCATGCCTCTTCATGCATTCGTCCTAAAGACGATTATCATTGTTGGCTGGATATGCATTCATAGCATAATTATTTAAAAAAAATATTAAACATTCTATTACTGTGAAATTCAATCATGGTTTGATTACAATATCACTATTATACAGTTGCAAAGACACTACTGGTATTGTCTTAGTTTCATGACATATATACAGTATATATATACATACACACACACAAACACACACACATTTATATATATATATATATATATATATATATATATATATATATATATATATATGTGTGTGTGTGTGTGTGAGTGTGTGTATAGCGCCTTCTAATGGCACCTTCTTGAACGAGGCTGATAATCCTCTCAGAGAGACGCATCGAGGGTCCGTCACAATATAAGGGCCTCAGGGGCATTTTGGGACATGTCGTAGGAACTAATCGTCCGCCACAGTTTTCTGAAGGGCGTCGTGTGCAGGTAGGCTAAACCCACTTTTATTTCTTCTAATCTTAAATGCAAAGATTTTAACATCGGAGCAGTTAGAGGAGTGGGCCATTCCTCGACGATCTTTGAATTTCCTCATCTGTTTGAGAGTTAGAATGACCGTCATTAATGAAGAGCACCTGGGTGACCCTGTCCGGTTCTTCATTTGTGGAGTGCCATGAGGAGCAGTGTGAAAGAAAGAAGGAGCCCTTTCAACGAAAGCAGTCAGGGCACTGAGCTTCAATCCCTCAGGGCACTCAGTCACTCACTCACTCACTCCGACCGTGAAGTCAGAGACCCAAATGAGATCCCTTCTTTGACGCGTCCGTCTCCAAATGCCCCAAAATTACGAGACGAGGATGTCAAGGACCGGAAGTTGTTTCCCGTCTGTGCATAAGGCCAGCTTCTTCACCTGCACAAACAGCAGCCTTATAGTAATTCGGTACATCTCAGAATTTGTTGAGGCCGTCGGGTGATGAACTACAGCAAAACATTAGCGGCCATATTTGACTTTTCCTGAGCTTTTATATAATTTTCACTGTTTATCTTATTGAAGTTAAAGCGTTCCTGAATGTGTCTATTCTCTTCCTCTGATGAAATGAATGTGAGACAATTATCACCTGACCTCTCCACTATAAAGAAGGGACTTTTTGAAAAATAGCGAAACTTTATTATAAATCAAGTTGTGTGGACGCATCCGCTATTTATAATAATAATAATAATAATAATAATAATAATAATAATAATAATAATAATAATAATAATAATAATAGTAATTTGGCAGAAGACCCTCACTCAGACTTGTCTCATTAAATACTATTGATTCCTTTGCGGCGTTGACTTCAAAATGAGTCTTTTCAATGTCTGATGACCTCAGTCTCTGGGGGATTGGTCTTGCAAGTGTCTGTCTGTCCTTCGTCTAAGTCTGTCGTTCTCAAGGACAGAGACACAGCCAGGTTCAAGTTCGTCTCTACACTTCATTTGCATAGAGTATAAACAGGCACAAAGAATACGGGTTACTGTTCCAGCTTTATTCCATTGATGGTGAGATCATTTCGGAAGTTCCAGCGAAGGTGCAATGCATTACTACCCTAGTATTATTTTCCTTGCATTTTAATACATTTTTATCTGTTTACTAATGCTGCCTGGGTGGTACATGTTTAGACGGCCTTGTATTATCACGGGCACTTACAAAAAGGCAGCTCAGAAGTGATGCAAAGGTGTCAAAATGAGCTCGATGACTGATGTGAACCTCTGGACTCCGAGCAGCAAATAGAAACCGGATTGAAATGTCTATTAGGGGATTCCATAGACGCTCTCAGCAGACCATCAGGTGGTGAGTGACGTCACGTGCTTCCCGGTGGTGAGTAGCCACACCCTGGACCATTTCTCGGGGCTGGTTCTGAACTCGGGGCTTCATGTCCTGTATCTCTTGGAGGAGGCTTCAGTCAGACGGTGCCCTTTGCTCATAAATTTAGGGCTTCATGCCATAGCATCTCCTGGAGAAGGCTTCATTCAGCTGGCGGCCTTTGCTCAGTCGAATTGCTGAGGTCATCGTGTCGTAGAATCATTGGCGGGAAGTTTGTCTCCTGCTTGAGTTCAGGGATGGTTTCATTATTATTATTATTATTATTATTATTATTATTATTATTATTATTATTATTATTATTATTATTATTATTATTATTATAAACAGCTCTTCTAAGAGCTAAACAGCCTTCAATAACTCGACCAAGGAAGGCATCCCAGTAGGTAAAGCCCAATGGGGCATTGTCTCCCTCAGGAAATACCACCAGCAAGAAGCCCCGAGGGAGTTCCCTGTGTGGAGGAACACCAGCTCAGACCAACTGACCTATCACAGACTCTGATGACCCCTGACACCATGTGACGTCACTCGCGACCCTCCGGCCATCTGATCTCAGACAGACTTTTCCTGAACCCTTGTCTTCTTCATGTTCTGCTGACCTTCTCTGTTCTTCTTACCAGACACTAAGGGTGGACCCAGAGCTCTCCTATTCATGAAGTTCTTATTTATCATTCTTATTGACATATTTACTTTTTATTATCTTTGTTTTTATTATTTCAGTTTTATATTGCTTCGAATTATCTACTTTTTCATGAAACTTTCCCTTTATCTTATTCGTTATTTTTCTGTCTTATCGCTGTCAACTCTGCTTTATTCTTTTCCCTTATTCAGCCATCTGTTACCTTCATCATCTCCTTAGGTTTAGTAAGTGAATTGTCTTTCCATTTCCATCCGCTTTCCTTTCAACTTCATTTCTTAATCAACTTTTCTTTCGGGTTTTGTTTGAATGAACGACCGAAAGTGTCCAACCACCAGTCTCACTGCCACTTGCCCCATTAACTGAAATGTGGGGCTCTTTTACCGTAGAGTTTCATCAATGTTCTCGTATAAGACTTCTCGGTCTCTCCCGTCAAGCTTTTATTGTCTCAGATCACCCATGTCTTCCCGTCTGCGGGTTTAAACTTCACTTACCGGCCGCTCAAGGGGCACTGGTCCGTGCTGGTATAAGGCCACTGTAATCTCCAGAATAATCCATAACATTAGATACATCATTCTAATTCGGTACTGAATTCAGCACTGACCTTTACAAATAGGGATTATTTTATCTTCTGAATAATAATAAACGGGGTTTGACGAAGGAAAACATTATTTTTGACCAAGGCAGACCTGGGTCACTCATGGAGGACTATTCACCACCTGCACAGGTGTGTGTGACTCTCGAAATAATTATCAAGAAGTCTAAATAGACCTAAAACGCCCAAAGGGCTCTCTCACAGGCTAAAAGCATGTATATGGAGAGAAGTGACTTTAAATTTCAGGTCTGCCTAATCAAAAACAACCATTCCAACGTCAAAACCTCTTCAATACAGGAAAGGAGAGCCGTTCCAAGAAAGAAGAAGAGCAGCTCATTCCACCCATCAACTGTTACAACCCATCATCCCCATGTTCACTTATTTCGCCTTGACGGGTGTTTACGTTTTTTGTGACTCTCATCCAATTTGTTTTTTTTGATTATTATCTTCATCCTGATGTGAGTTTTTATCATCAAAACTTTCCGTTTCTTCCACAGTTCATTTTGGTATAACCTGCAAATGTGCCCATTCCAGGAATCCTCCTCAGAGGAATCCTACGAATCCAGCGAAGCCAAATACAGCTTCAGCGACGAGTTCGGACCCGAGGAATTCCGCGACGGAGACGACACTCAGGGGTCGTACTTCGTCCTCCTTCCCGACGGGCGCCTCCAGACGGTCAAGTATTACGTCGAGGGCGACTCAGGTTACGTGGCTGAGGTCACTTACGAGGACGAGGCCCAGTATCCCGAATCGAACGAATCCGAAACCGAGTCCCAGTCAGAGGAATCGGACGCATTAGACGACTGAAGAGTTGAAGCGATTCCGAAGTGGAAATCATTAAAGTTTAGCTCTTTTATTTATGTTGTATCGCCGTTATGAAGGTGAATAAAGTTGTTTTATTGTAGTTTATTGTAATTAAACACTTTCCCTTTAAGTTGAAGAAGATCCTTTCATCACAGTTTACTTGAGAGAAGTTTGATTTCAAACTTCTCTGAGTCATGATTCGTTCGTAAACAAGAGATCGCCATCTTGCCCTCAATCACTAATGTCACATGACATAATTTTTACTGATTTAATTTACATATTTATTCAATCCCCATAGACAGCCTTCAAGAACAGACTTTTTAATTAATATCCAGGTAAAAGAAAGTAATTCAAAATTACTTCACCCACCTTCGAATGTCTTTGAAATAATGGGAAACATATTTTGATTTTACTTTCCTCCAACAGATGGCACCAGTGACTTGTGTGTTGACGACAAACAAAACTACATACAGAGTGATCTGTAGCCTCAGTTCCCGTCAGAAGCAAGATGGTATTTCCAGGGAGCAGAAGTGTTGGAATTCTTTACCAAAAAAAATCATGATTATCAAGTTCGCAGTTTTAAGAGTGGTTGGCTGTTATCAAGAGTACTACATTCTCCCCCCGCCATCAAATTTAGGCGGTTCCTATTGCCCTAAGGTATGTTGCCTACAAGATAAGAGTAAGATGCAATCCCTTTAGGCATAGAATAAGCTAACATATCTTCTTTGTACCTGATACATTTTCTTGCATGTTATATGAAAGTAGAATTTTACACCTGTTTTTCTCTATACTCGATTATTTTGTACATCAGCCACTAAATAATTTGGTGGCTAAAGCATTGTTTTTCAATAATGATTTGCACAGTGGCATGAAAACTGGTCTCATGCCACAGTGGAATATCTGCTGAATATATTGATTTACGTAACAAAAGTATGAAAACGAGTCACAATAATCTCTAGATTCTACAGATTTTCACAGAAACTCCGATTTTCACGAAACCATATTGCCCTTGGGGATAAACTCTAGGATTTCACACAAACCCCTAATGAAAATATTTGTGGAATTAAAAATATTCGTGTGCAGCCTTCTAGCCTCAACAGTTTTTAGTTTTTTTAAGGTTAAAGTTAGCCACAATCTTGCGCCTGGCAACGATATAAGCCAGGCCACCACCGGGCCGTGGTTAAAGATTCGTGGGCCGCGGTTCATGTAGCATTATACCGAGACCACCGAAAGATAGATCTATTTTCGGTGGCCTTGATTATACACTGGACAGAAAACTCAATTGCGCCGAAGAAACTTCGGTGCATTTTTTACCTGCTTTTTGTTTAATCTTTCATTCGATGTTTGTCTCTTTTTTTTTTATTCTGAGATTTTGGTAACCAGGAACCTTCGGGGCTTGTTGGAAACAACTGGTTTTATTGCCTAATTCAGCGGTCGGGTCAGAGTTTTACGCAATATCTAGATGTCGCGCCGAGGAGCGTCAGAATGACGGTGTTCGGTAAATTAAAACAATATTTCACTTTTTATGTCTTGACCTTTAGAATTGTTCCATATATTGTCTCTCACGTGTGGAATTTTGCTATATATTTTATCTTACCAATGGAATTTTTCCATATATTGTATCTTACTTGTGGAATTTTTCCATGTATTGTATATTGTATTATGTGTGGAATTTTTCCATTTATTGTATGTTAAGTGTGGAAAATTTCCATATATTGTATATTAAGTGTGGAATTTTGCTGTATATTTTATCTTACTAATGGAATTTGTCCATATATTGTATCTTAAGTGTGGAATTTTTCCATATATCGTATCTTAAGTGCGGAATTTTTCCATATATTGTATCTTAAGTGCGGAATTTTTCCATATATTGTATCTTAAGTGCGGAATTTTCCATATATTGTATCTTAAGTGTGGAATTTTTCCATAAATTCTATCTAGCGTATGGAATTTTTCCACATCTTGTATGGTACGTGTGGAATTTTTTCCTAAGCTGTATCTTATGTGGGGAATTTTTTCACAAATTGTATTTTACGTGTGAACTTGTACAGAATTTTTCCATATATTTTATCTCATATATATAGGAGTGGAGACTTGCATGCATCCATTCCATTATCTTAAATAGTTTAAAGGAGTTTTAACTTGCATCTATATATATATATATATATATATATATATATATATATATATATATATATATATATATATATATATATATATATATATATATATATATATATATATAAATTTCTGACTCACGTCGGGATCGAACCCAGGTCTCTCAGGTGGAAAGCAAGGGCGTTATCCACTGGGCCATACAAGTCTAAAAGAAGTTGGAACCTGAGAGCAACTGCACCCAAGGAATTACCTGGGCAAGCTAACTGCTTGCATACCAGCGAGTTTTCCCCAACTTCCCGACTCAGCAATGACCCAATAGACAACATTTCATTCGAATTATCCCTTCTGAGTGAATAAGATAGAAATCATCAACACACAATCACGTGTGGAACAGAAATAAATTTCTGACTCACGCCCTTGCTTTCCAGAAGAAGAAGCAAGAGCAGGTAAAGAGAAATACAGAAAGAGGAAGAAGAGATCTCACTTATTAGAGAGAGAAAATTATTATTATTATATATTAATAATAAATAGATAAACTTGTACTAAAGTACGAGGAGGAGAATAGGCGTGTTGTGTGCTAGGCTATGTGTGTGTGCGTGTGTGTACAGGACCGCTTCTAGACGACAGTAAACCGGTTTTCGAGGGAGGACGAAACGCCAGCAATCAATCCTCTCCATCACTTCCTCCCCCACCATCCCCAACACCCGCCTCCAGCAACTCGACTGAGAATCAAGCGGGAACTTCATAAACTTAGAAAAAATGCGGAGGGCGGTTTGCTTTCCCTTCGTTAAGTTATTATTATATTTTATTATTATTATTATTATATTCAAATTAAGGTGAACACGACAATCACATCCCCCAGAATATCTGATTGGTAGCCATGACTCCTTTTCCCTCAGATGGAGAAGGAGAGGGATGGAGGCAGACACATGAGAGAGAGAGAGAGAGAGAGAGAGAGAGAGAGAGAGAGAGAGAGAGAGAGAGAGAGAGAGAGAGAGAGAGAGAGAGAGAGAGAGAGAGTTTTGTCCCTCTTGAGAAAATCAACAGATAAAAAAAGAAGGGAGAAGAAGAATCACAGAGGCCGATAATAACTCACCCGCCATGACCTCTCTCTCTCTCTCCCTCTCACTCTTTCTGACGCTCAACGACAGGTGGGAAAATAGAATCAGTTTTCATCGTCACTGGAGAACCGACAGTGATATCTCATAATATACACTTCTTGTTGCACTAGACGAGGACCTATAAGAGGTCCTGTACAGTTGTAAATCAAAACCCAGGGCTTTCATCCTACTGCCTAGGCACTCGGATCGCCCTCTTGCAAGAAATACTGTAGATCTACTGTAAGTAATAGATACACGGCGGGTATTTAGCGAGATATGGCAGTTTCTTATACTATTTTGGTTGCTTATTTACAATTTAACGTTATTTTTGGGGGGTCGGCTGTAATTAACTCCTGAAGTCCACCAACAAGGGGTTTCCATACGCGACCTTCACAAGACAGAGCACGGCTACGTCTGTTTCGAACGGTTCATATCCCGTCTGGCAAGTGCAATAACTTGTTGACGTATGGGTAATCCCCCCCCCCGGGCCAGTACTAAACATGGCGAAGGGACATCCCATTTGGCCGACAACAAACGAATGCATCGCCAGTTTCAGAAGTCTCAAAAGTGTAGAAAAAAACCAGTTTCCAAGGTACTGCACTTGCCAGACGGGATATGAACCGTTCGAAACAGACGTAGCCGTGCTCTGTCTTGTGAAGAAAACCCCTTGTTGGGTGGACTTCAGGGGTTAATTACAGGTTAATTAAAGCCGAACACCCAAAAATAACGTTAAATTGTAAAAAAGCAACCAGAACACTAAAGAAACTGCCGTTTCTTGCTAAATACCCGCCGTGTATCTATTACTTAGAAATACCTCCAGCTCCTCTACTGGGAACGGTCGGCCATATAACCATTTCTCTGGGCAGCTTTCAACCTGGTGATTTAACACCTTCATAAATTTATTATTCTAGTCTGAAACCAGCAACCTTCCTCGGTGGATGGACCCAGATCACAACAAAAGATACTGTACCTTTTTCACAACAACGTCCCAAACATCAGGAAACATCCCAGAAATAGAGCTGAGAATTCCACGGCCGAACCACAGTCATAACACTGCACCCTTTTTGCTTTTTCCAGTCCACTGAAGTTCCGGCTGCCTGTAACTAATCCTTGGACCAATCAGCGCCGTCCATGATATTTCTTGGAAAAAAAAAAGAAGAGAAACCGACCCTCTGATTGGCTGAATAACAGAGGCTTATTACCAACTGAGATTACGTCACCGTCAGAACACCATAACTTGGAAAATATGTGAAAAATCAATGCACTGGAGCTTTCACGTGTAAATTGATAAAATAAAGCATTTAATTATATATCTGATGCTTGACTGAACACGTAGCTCAGTTAAGATGGGCAGCTTTACCCGAAGAGTGAGCCAGTGCCCCTCAAACATTTAATTACATAAGACCACGATGCAGAGGCGATGCATTAGCTTAGCCTTGTATGCCTATATAAAAGTACTTTCAGTACTATCTTTCGTAGTCAAGGAAGGTCACAAATACGGCGAAACGCAGCAGACTAAAACAAAATCAATTTTAACTCCTTTTACCTTGGGTCACCTGCTCTAACTGAACGGCCGTAGGAACCACCACCACCATATTTGGCAATCACACTGAGATAGGAAATTGTCCTCCCTTCAGGGGAAGTCGTTTGACGTATAGGTTGAAATGACTTCCCTTCAGATCACATCAGATACAACGAACAGATGTGGCATTGAACTGAAACCTACGGAAATGACAGTAGATCATATAGGTTAAACCATGACAGTCATTCTTCTGTAAATACTTGAACAGAACCTTGGAATAGAATCTGATGACAAATATCGTGCAATTGTTCACTGTCACTGAGAGAGAGAGAGAGAGAGAGAGAGAGAGAGAGAGAGAGAGAGAGAGAGAGAGAGAGAGAGAGAGAGAGAGAGAAAATTATAATAAAGAGCTAATTTTTCCAGTTTCGAAGCTCTTTGTAAAATGGAAGCACCTTTCTGATCACCTTATACCCGACTTCCCAGTAACCCAGAATAATAAAACACACGTTTTAATGATATATATTCTTCTATAACTAGATCCCCCACCCTCAGCAGGCATAAACCCAACACCAGATTTACAGTTATCACAGTGTGCTATAAGGGTACTTAAACCATTAATTTACATATACATATTATCGTCAGCAACTGACCTTCCTTTTTAATCACCCATAGCAAAATTCCACAATATTTCTCCTGGTAAACCTTTAACTGCAATAATAATCGCAAAATAGACCTCCATGCTCATTACCAAGAAATATAGGGAGTTCTTCCTTAACAAAATCAGCTACAATAGGAACTTCAAATCATAGCAGAGATACGAGATTCTGTCGATTAAATCGCATCGTCCCAGACGGAGGAGGACTACTTATTCAATTTACCTTCGAAGGCTAAAACCTGAAGGCAAGGGTGCAATGAATCATTTCAACAAATACCTGGCATTACCTGGACGCAGACCCGCTTCTAGGTGAGTTTAAAATTCCATTTATATTTAAGTCATAGGATATTCCCTTTAAATAAGTGATATCAATACAATAAAATTCTTACTAAATATAAAAGGTACGTAGTCACAGAACACACTACAGTTCTGGAGTCAATCACAATATTGCAACATTTAATTTCGATCTCTCAGGCCTACATGAACTACAAGCTGATGTAATGATGCTAAAAACATCGTAATGTACAGATATACCTTCAGCACAAGCAGCGGACATTCCTTTCAAACTATCCTTACTTATAGACTATATATATATACTTTTTCCTGTAAATGGCTTCGTACAATAATATTGAATTCATATTGACTTACCTCATCCACGGCAAAGATAACACAAAAATAAAAATGTCATTCACCTTCATTTGTCACGAGCGCCCTTAGTCATTGCCCAGAAACAATACCAAAGAAGTAGGAATTTTCTCAAGCATCAAATTATTTTCTTCATCAGCACTCAAATTAACCCCCACCTCGCCTCGAGCGAGAAAGTCAACTTTGTTGGCAGGTGGACTTACGGTCTATTAAAAGCCAGACATTTTTCAATATGTGGGCGAATAAAATGAACCTGCAACAACGCCTACGGGACAAATATTGTCTTAAACCCATTTTTGAAATTTTGACAAAATCGAAAACCCTCCTTTAAAATTGTCTAATTTGAAGTTTCTGATGAAAGTCTATAAACAAGAGTTTTACAAAGGAAACAGAACCGCAATTGATCCCATGGGAGTGTGACATTTGAACTGAATTGAATCTATAGGCCAAAGGCCAAGCACTGGGACCAGTGAGGTCATTCAGCGCTGAGACGAAAATTGACAGTAAAAATTTGAAAGGTGCAACAGGAGGAAAACCGCAGAGCAGTTGTACTATGCTTCAGTTGTTAGGAGAGGGTGGAAAGTAAGAAGGAAGAAAGAGAATATGAAAAGAGGTACAGTAAAAGGAACGAAAGGGGATGCAGCATGGGATGCACTGACGGAAACTACCCTCCTACGGGGGTGTTACATGCAGCAGCAGGTCCTTTTCCAGAAAAGTCCTGCTTCTGTGCTTCTGTGGAGGTCGTCAGTAAATTACAAATGTTGGCGGATTGTAGCAAATGCTGATTAAGGCACGGGGCTCGCAGCTTCACCCCAAACCAAATTTTTGTTTCAATTGATACCGAGTGCTAAGTCTGAGAGGTTATACGGCTAGATTTTAATCACTCTCTCTCTCTCTCTCTCTCTCTCTCTCTCTCTCTCTCTCTCTCTCTCTCTCTCTCTCTCTCTCTCTCTCTCTCTCTATGCGTCTCGGGAGGGGACTGAGCAACATCCCCAAAGGCAAATAGAGAGAGAGAGAGAGAGAGAGAGAGAGAGAGAGAGAGAGAGAGAGAGAGAGAGAGAGAGAGAGAGAGAGACTGACGAATAGTTTCACCCCCAGTATGGTTCGGATGACCTCATCGAGGCCCTCTCATGTTTGACTAAATGCCACACATTTTTATGTAGTACGGATAGTTTAGGCGACCCACAACAGTTGACTAACAGTCAAGTCTATTGTCAAATCGTGGTGATTATTCAGTAGACACTTAAACATTACCTGAAATAGAGGAACTTAATTTAAACTGGGTATTTGTGATATTAACACAGCAAGTGTTAACATCACTTCCCATGATGTTCCCATGGTGAGGAAAACATCAATGCGTCAAAATAACTCAGTTTTGACAGATTTCTCGACACCAACGTCAGAATTAACTATGACCGTGATATGCGCCCTTTAAAACTGATTTTATTCTTTAATTTTAGCTAGAGCTTATTGCACTTTTGAACATGGTGAGTTAAGAGCACATAAAGGCGTCCACCGCTACAACCTACTTTTGCCACTTTTTAAAAAAATGAGTAGATAAAGATTAAAGTTTACCAATATTCAAAAAGTTATATTTTGCCGAGTTTTTGAGATAAAGGAGTAATTTTTTGTGTGATTAAAGCTTATGACATGAGGAATTGCTTGGCACTGGTGAAAAAAATCTGCTTATTGAAGATAGCTCGCAATTTTCTGCAATTGCAAGTAACCTTTATCAACCAAAATTTCCTAACTAGTCCCATTAAAAATAAAAATAAACCACTTAAATGGCGTGAAATGATGAATTAAATAATAATGTTTATAATCCATACAAATAAACATGCAAGCAAGTGTATGATTGCATGCTTGCAACAAAAACAAATTATTACAAAAACAGTAATTTGTTCCTATTGTTATTGTTATAGAAGGAATATACCATACAAGAGACTAAAATACATTTTTTTCTGAAAGCAAGCAACCAAATCAGAATGCTAGCTTGCTTTCTTGCAAGCTTGCAACATACGTCATGTTGCAAAAAATAACCAATTTTCAAAATTTTATAATTATTGTTGTTTTAGAATACACAGAATGCTACAAGAGAATAAAGTAACAGTAACTTTGCAGGCAAGCAATGAAACAAGCTTGCTTGCTTGCAACATACGTCATGTTGCAAAAAATCACCAGACTGAAAGTATGTAGTCTATGGAAGAGAGAAGCCCACAAGAGATTAAAGTAACAGTAACTTTGCAAGCAAGCAACCAAGTAAGCCTGCTTGTTTGCAACGAAAGTAATGTTGCACAAACAACAGATTAAGAGTAGAAAAACATAATTCTGCAATTTTCATAACATCAACATCATAATGGGGATTACAAGATAGTAATGCATGTATAGTATCATCCACAGAAACATCCGAAAAAACGTCGTCTTCCTTTACGGTTATAAAAACCAACTTTAAGCTGCACACCTGCATTTGAGGTTGATGCACACGGTGATTCACTGTATTTACTTTCATTTGAATGCATATTTGTGTTAGAACAGCCCAAAATTACGGCAAAATAAGCAAAAAGACTAGATCAACACAAGACCATCCACATTCAAAAAATCACCAAATAGACAGAACAAGGTCGCCAACATGCTTCGTAACATTATTTTTGTTTTCGTTCTTTTTGAGTTTTTCTTTTTACCAATAGTTGTATGATAAGTTTTATACAGTAGAACACTATTAATAGTATCAATAAACGCTTAAAATACTATAATAATGGCGATAGCAATGTGTGTTTTCATTGAGCACTGTTGGTTCACCTGACTAAGGTTTGTTTACATCAGCAAGGGCAGCCAACTCGCCCAATGAGTATTACAAACACGTTCTCTTTATTATTAAGTTTTTCCCTAAATTAGTTTTTTATCCCTAATAGCTTTATTATGTTTTATTCAAACAAAACAAAAGCAAACTAATATGCAAAAAACATTAACAAAAGTAATATGAATGAAAGAAATTATAGTATTGGAGACCGTAGGTTGGCAGCAGCTGAGTGGTGAATGGGTGTTGTAGCTGTTCTGGCTGGGCTGTGAAGGAGCAGATTTCTGTAGGGCTGAAAATCCTACTCTTTTTCAACCAAAAACTAAACCTACTTGTAATTGCCACATGCAACTTTTGCTTATACCATTCGAAAGAGGAAAGATTGGACTTCCATTTTCTTTGATAAAATGGAAAACTGGCATTTGTGATGAATGCTTCTTGTAACGGTGGACGCCTTTTAATTTGTAAAGAATAATTTCCTTCTAGTTCCACTCCTGACTCCTCACAACCTGAGATTGGAGGGGGCATTCGGTTGCTCACTGCTCAGAGGTCCGCACCAAGCCCCTCATTCCTTCAACACCCAACCATGAAACTGTTGACTGTTATTACAAATAGAGTAACACTTAGCAAGCTACCTTGTGGGGACACCTTCTCCATGTAAATAGGAATAGGAAACTGCTTATCCTACGCCAAATTTTAGGTAGGGATCTGACAAGAAATCCTTTATGAATTATGACATATTGTCTACAATGCCCTCATGAAGCCAACTGCTTTAAAAAACCATTCCAAAAGCATTTTGGATCTCTTTAGATAGCATCAATAGTTGGTCTACAGTACTTCTGTACTTTCAAAGCCAAATTACTTATTAGATAACAGATTCTTCGTTTCCAGACACCAGATCAATCTGTTGTTATTCACCATCCTTTCAAAAGGCTGACATACACAGCCTGTAATAACTGCTGACCTGTAACTCTTAAGTTAGTTTTGGGTTCTTGCCTTGGTGGTCTGGAAGATGCCTCAAAATTCCAGAAGTAATTTATATTGAAAGCCCCTTTATTACTGGACAGAGCTGGAACTATTGTGGAATTTCGAATTTGCTGACCCTCATGAGTATTGTGTTGCATTAGTTACTTTGGCAAAATTCATCCCAAACATCTCTGCCACTTCTTTAAGACCAGGTATATACTAATTCAGCACTGACACGGAAATTGATGGTAAAAGGTTTGAAAGGTATAACAGGAGGAAAACCTCGCAGTTGCACTATGAATCAATTGTTAGGAAAGGGTGGAAAGTAAGATGGAAGAGAATATGAAAGGAGGTACAGTAAAAGGAAAGAAAAGGGTTGCAGCTAGGGACCGAAGGTACTCTGCAAGGAACCTTAAGTAATGAAGATCCAGAGGCATCTCACCAGCATGCTCTCGGTGGGAGATGATTTAAATGCTCTTGTACACAATCTTACTCCTCCGTGATGAATTGAACTGAGGATTTTAATGCTATTTGGCTTTGCAGAAGTGTACAATTCATACCCATACGTTAATTTTGAAAGACCAAGGCTTTATATAATCTCAACATCTGAGTTCGGTCAGCAGCCCACGAAGTGTTTGACAGAACCTTCAGCATTCATTGCTTTCAAGCATTTTGTCTCAATATACCTCAGATGTGGAATCCAGGTCGGCTTGCTATCAAAACTCAACCCAAGAAACCTTGTTTCATCAACACGCAGAATTCTCTGCCCATGTATGAACAAATCCGGAGGATGATGGAATCCTCTTATGCGGTAAAACTGCATGGTAATCGTTTTACTAGCAGAAAATCTAAAACCATTCATCTCGGCCCACTATCCTTTATCATCAATGCAGAGCTGAAGGCAGCGTTCAGCCACTGCCATCCTTGTTGCTGCAAAGGATATCGAAAGGTCATCAACATAAATGGTACAAGTTTTATCTAGGGGAATTATTTTGGAAACCCCACTGATTGCTAAGACATACAAGGTTACACTTAAAACACTTCCCTGTGGTACTCCTTTTATGAATACATCCAACACTGTTGCTCCAACTTGAACCTGAAATAGCCTATTTTTTTTATGCCTTGATAAAAAAAGATGGATTCATTTATGGATTTTGGGCACACATGCCAAGCACTGGGGCAACTATGGCCATTCAGCGTTCAAAATCTAACTTCAATTTAGTTAAAGTTTGAGTTTTGTTAAAATTCATTATAAGTATAAATTAAGATAAATTCATTGTAACTATAAATTTAAGATAAAAAATGTACCGAAAAAATATATAGTCTTTAATACGAATTAAATAAATCTGTAAAATCTGATACAAGTTAAATTCTGAAATAAAACTTCAATTTTTTTTTTAAAAATACCATTAGTTTACTGATATCTTAATTATTATCAAGTTCCCCAAACATGAAACTGCCATAGTGCGAAGTAGCTCTCCTTTCTTGGGTAAAATCTGGGCAATCAATTAATAAATGCTTTACTGTTAAAACTTCTCGACAGGAACTACAAATTGGGATCTGTCTCCCTTCTCCACTTTGCATTAAGTACCTATGCGTAGCATGCATATGTCCTATACGCAGCCTTGTTAAAATAATGCTAATCCTCCAATCTGCATGATCTGATGACTGCCATCTCTTAACTTCATATTACCAATTATGTTTTCCTAACAAATTTGCCACTTTCTGCTTATATGCATTTGAATAATTTGTTTACAATCAGAGTATGGGAGATTTCTGAGTGCCTGAATTTGTAATCTTATCGATTCTGCAGCTGCGTTATCGACTCTCTTTCCCATTTATGCCCACACGAGCAGTTACCCAACAAAAGCTCACCCGATACGCTTGCGGGAGTACAGGAGGGCCAAGCCATTCCTGTCATTCTTGTACTATGTAGGTGGATGGAAGGGAATCATCTCTGTTTCACTGACGATGAAAGACTACTCGACTCAGAATATATGATAAAACTTTTATCATTCTTTCCTTTATTAAAATCATATTTTACAGCTTCAAGAACGGCATATAATTCAGCTGTGAATATCGAACAGGAAAGGGGTAATTTCTTCTTGATTACATAATTTCCTACTGCTACTGCGCAGCCAACTCCATCCTCCGACTTTGAGCCATCAGTCAATATGCTCTGTCCTCTTTGTTGGAGGGAATGCCATACAAATTCCCTTCTAACTTCTTCGTTGGAAATCTATTTTTTGCCTCCAACAACTGGGCATATATCAATAGGTGATTTACACCATGGTGGAGATTCAGGGTGTGCAACCTGTGCTATTGGTGTTGTCGATATGCCAGCACCTCTACTTTCTCTTTCAAGTCTTACCTCCAGAGGTTTGGGTAGTCGGTGTCTACGAGTATTTGCTGCCCGATCTACTCTCCTGGGGCTTTCACATACTTATAATTTGGACTGCTGTTAGAGGTTAAGGATTTGGATATGTACCTTAAGCTTAGTTCTTCCCTGCAGATGGAAAGATGGGGTATGTCTGAGTCTAGTAAATATTCATTTAAAATAATTAAGAGAGATCCACCAATACCCAATAATCTTAGCTTGTAGGTAAGTGTTTCACGATTCACATCAGTGTCTGTCCTGCCCACAGTAACATTCTATAAGAATGGGTCTCAGCTTTTGTTCACACACAAACCAGGATTTGTTGTTACCAGTGCCCACTACCACTTTTAGCTTTTTCTCTGTTATGCACAAAACAAATACAGATTTCTTCATCACCTGCAGTACTACTGCATTCATATATATGCCTATCACTGCTGACAAACAGGCTTCTGTTTTCAGCTTTTTGTTGAAATCTTCGGCTGAAATCCCTTACAAACAGATGGCTCCAGAGGGAAACCACTCTGCACAGAGAGGCAAGTTACACAAAACGTAATAAACTGATGAAAAACTGATGAAAAAATATGAAGTAATGAAAAAATCTTCGCTTGAACTTTTCACGTTCCAGTTGCATGACATCCTCTGGGAGACTGCTCCACAGTCCAACGGATGTGAGGAATAAGGGACCTCTGGAACTGAGAAGTTCAACAGCAAGGCACATTTACCACATATTGTTGCTGCTGTTCAGCGAATCTGGTTGCTGTAATGAGCAGATAAAGGGAATCAGGGATCAATAAAAAAGTGACAAACAAGAGACCATCCGTCAATGGTCCAGGTCATAACTGCTAATATTAGGAAACAGAATATAACTGAATATAGAATTTAGGCCAAAGGCCAAGCACTGGGACCTATGAGGTCATTCAGCGCTGAAGCGGAAATTGACAGTAAAAGCTTTGAAAGGTGTAACAGGAGTGAGACCTCGCAGTTGAACTATGAATAAATTGTTAGGAAAGGATAGAAAGTAAGATGAAGAAAGTGAATATGAAAGGAGGTACAGTAAAAGGAGTTGCAGCTGGGGGCTGAAGGCACACTGCAAAGAACCTTAAGTAATGCCTACAGTACACCGAATGAGGTGCACTGATGGCACCACCCCTCCACAGTATTCTAGTAAAGAAAGCACAAAGGACCCAAAACAGGTTCCACTGATTTTATCAGCTATAAATAAATATACGAGGCCTTACAAACAATCCCTAACTTTCATACAGCATTTGCTGAAACTTTCATTTGATGCTTCTCAAAAGTTAGATGCGAGTCAAAAGTTACACCTAGAATAGTTAAAGCTTCAGACTCTTTCAGCAAAGTCCCATCCACCTGAAGGGGATGATGGAGTGGGAAATCGGCACTAGATCTGCTAATGAAGTTTTCATTTTTTTTTTTTTACTGGAGTTCAGCCTCAGACCCTACCAACTACGCCATTCACTGATCCAGTTCATATTCGGATTGAGGCTGAGGGAAGCCTCATTTCTCATAAGTGGAGACTTGACTACACTAAGTACTGTGTAAGAAGAGTGCACACATTGAAGCTGTTCAGAGCAGTAAAATGTGCAGCTTACAAAAACAAAAATAAGGGTAATTTTAAAGGAACTGAAAGGCACAGAGAATAAAAACTAAAAGTTAACTGATAGAACCCTTTTAATGAAGGTGTCTTGTTGTCATGCATACTGCACTGCTGAAAATCTGAAAAAAGTAAGTACAATTTAGCCATCTGCTATCATACATTGGGTTTTCTCAGCACTCCTCTTTTTACACGCTTATGCAAGGGATGTACCATGCAAAATTAAAAAGACATCTTATTCCTGTAATGCATTAGCTGACGTCCTATAAGGACTATCTATCTATGTTCTTGCCCAGGACCAAAAAAAAAGGACTACAAGTGCCTACTACAATATGGAATTTTGTTTTACTTTATTGTACATAAAATCAACTCCGTTTTTCAAGCAATTTTTATCACCAACTGTACTTACCATATATACTGTACATGCCTCTCTTGGGAAATCTTCAAAACAAATTGGTTGGGAGGAAATGAAAAACCATACAAAAAATTTCTAGGAAAAAGTGACGAATAAATAAGGGAATAGAATATAAATGAAGAATATGAGCCAGCCTAAACGTGTGCACCTTTCTAACAATTCCGGAACTTTTAACAATCCTTACTAAATTCAGAAACACATTTGCTAACCCCCTACAAAGGACATCAAAATAGAATTTCTGTTAATTTACAGATGAGATTGTTCCACACACACACACACACACACATAAAAGCAGCTAATCCATGTGGCTGTCATAAATAATTTTTTCTTGCAATTATCTGATCACTTTGATTTAAAATTTCACTAAAACGACCAATAACACACCAAGCTCCACCTGGTACACTAAACTCGAATAGCACCTCATCTTAACAAATGCCCTGGAGGCCTGGCTTTCTCATAAGTAAGTCTGTTAAGCAAAACAAAACAAAACAAAAAAAAGACTACTTTATAACCTGGCATTGAATATTCCCTAGACACCTCATTGCTAACAGCAATTCCACAGGTCCTAACCTAAACGAACCTGTGATTTGAACTTTCCATTCAAGAACTAACAGCAATTCCACAGGTCCTGACCTAAACGAACCTGTGATTTGAACTTTCCATTCAAGCACTAACAGCAATTCCACAGGTCCTAACCTAAACGAATCTGTGATTTGAACTTTCCATTCAAGAACTAACAGCAATTCCACAGGTCCTAACCTAAACGAACCTGTACTTTGAACTTATCATTCTAGAAATTTATTTAAAAATGTACCACATCTAAAATGGCAGCACAACCAACAATAACAGCATAGCAGGAACCAGTCAAACCAGACAAACTTGACACACACCTTTAATGCTCGATTCCTTTTTGTTTCAGTTTCCCCCCATTGTTTTGGAAGGATACATTTAGACTTGGCTCGGGGGAAGGGGGTCCAAAATATTCCAAGGCAGAATGCACATCTGAAAAGACAACCCCTTGTTAGCTACAAGAGAACCTTCTCTGTGACATGCAGTGCATTCAAATATTGTGCACAAAAGTGATGTAACTGTTAAAGACAGTGCTGTCTTTTTTTTTACTACCAAATGCAAGTAGTAAGCATTTTATATATAAATGCTTGTCTAATATTAAAAACATATGGATATTCTTTTTCAGGTGAATTGAGTGCAAGGGAAATGTGTATAATTACCGTGAAATGTATATAATTACACAAAAAAGACTCCAATAATGTTGTCGTTCACTGCAGGCAATTTGTTTCGAGAGCCACTCAAAACTACTCAAGAACATCTGAACCGCTGGATAAGCCTTAAATACCTGAAGGACTGCAATGCTGAAAGACCCCTGCAACACCAATACCTTTTTCAACAGGAGAGCAAACCGTGGATGTTCATCTAAAGAATTTAAATACTTAAAACATTAAAAGAAGGAGTGTTTGCAAACAGGGCTTCTTCAAGCCAAAGCCCATTACTACTAACATACTGGAGGTCTGTCTCTGCGCCAAACTCAAGGCCAGTCTCATTAGAGTAGCACCTCAGCTTAACAGACCCTTTGGGGTCTGGCTTTCTGTTATATAAGCAACAAAGTCCCTGGGTATATATCAAAGACCCTATATTACAGCCTTCGCTTCAATATTTCCTAGACATCTGACAGCTCACAGCAATTCTGCATGATTCCTGCCCTAAACGAACCTGTACTTTATGCTGCAACATTCAATTTAAGAGCTTTAGCTAAAAATGTATCACATCTATATAAGGTGGTAGCATATGAAAAGCAATGATAATACAGTATCTGGAAAGTACTACAGACCACAAACTTGACGTGTTACCTCCCACCAAGGAGGACGACTCTTCCTTTTCAAAACATTGGTGTTTCTGCTGACAATCACGCAGTATGGTCTAACGGCAGCATGACTCTCATGGAGTTTTGCCAAAAGGGGACAAAGACACAAACTGACAAGAACTGCAGATTTTAAAAATCTTTACAGGGGGGAAAACAACTATCATTTCACCTTTAAAGTTACGTCACGTAAATTTACGCTAATTACTGTACATAAAATTGTTAGAATATAATTTACTCACTACCATAAAACACCAAATGTGCAATATTTAAACCTCACTCCCATTTGCCTACTTATACACTCATATACTTGAGGTTTTAAATACATTACATTAATTATACAAATCCATTCACTGTCCAATTATTTAAACCATGCACCCCCCAAGTATTGGAATATAAAACATGGTATATAACAACAGCCACAATCATGTAAACTGTATACTGTATATATACCCTGTAGACTAGAAACAAAAATTGTCATCATTTTTCCCACTCACTTTCATGACGTTTTCCCTTCACAAGCTTTAGATTGAAAGGAAACCTTTTCCAAAGTCTTGTCTTGGGATCTTTTTGCTCAAGATTTGATGAAGTCCGTATATACGCTAATTCCTTTTCTTCTTGATTCATGGGCATCAGAAAACTATCTTGTCATATCAGGCATTAATCATTTAGATTAATGTCTGATATGAAGTTGTAGAGGTGCCTCTTGAAGGTTGAAGTAATAGAGGTGCCTCTTGAAGGGGGATTACTGAAAGGGCACAAGGAAGCTGTCCAGTCTGAACAAGTTGAAAGAGTTCCCTCTCACATTATATTCAAAGGCTTCCTTCCCTCCTCCCAAAGAAGTTCAAATTTCCCCACCCACATCAATGATTTCCCAGCCAATTCTCATTCAAAGATCTCTCCAACAAACTGAACACAACACCTGCCCCAATCCCAAAAAGAAAAACATTCCTCCTCTAAGTATTCCAATGCTTGTCCTCTCAAAATCTTCTAAGAAAACCACCCCCAAATAAATTCAAATACAGGCCTCTTACTCAACACTGATCCACCAAACCAACACAGATTCCAAGTTTTCTCATTTTCAACTTCAATCCTAAACTTTACTCAAAGTACCTCCCACAAAAACACTTCAAAACAGCAATAATCTCAAGCAATATCATAAGATACCAAACACATAAAATTCAAACCTCATTCCCCTGTGCCTACTTACAAACTTGGAACTTACAACAAAATAAATTGGTAATTTTTCACTCAAAACTATATGAGGTCTTTATCTTCATTCATTTCTTAAAAATTCTGAATATTTTGGGCATCAAAATAACTAACTTTACTACTAATATTAGAACTTACCAAGATCCTCATGGGCCAACTCAGTCACGTACCAGTTACATAACTTTACCTAACGTTGGCTCTCTGAAATTCCAACATTTCTTAAAAATATAAGTGACCTGCCTAGGTTCGACAAATCCTTGTACAGTGAAATTTCCCAAAATAATGTATACTGATAAGTGACCTGCCTTGGTGCAACATAATCTTTGTACAGTGAAATTTCCCAAAATAGTGTATACTGATAAGTGACCTGCCTAGGTGCAACATAATCTTTGTATAGTGAAATTTCCCAAAATAATATACTGAATATGAAACTAACTTACTGAAACTGCAATATTTGTCATACTTACAGAACACTCTAGAACTGTACTTGGAAGATGCTCATTAAAAAAAAAAACTAACATTAAAACAGGCAGTGGCAAGTGCCCTCAGAATACTCACCTGTTGCTTAATTAGTCCATATTTCATTTGACTGAAGCACTGAGGTGAATCTTCCCTCCCAGGGTCTTCCGACTCCATATACGTCATGTAACCCCTGACAGGGTGTTGGTGCAATGCTTGCATTGCTGGAGACCTGAAAAAGATGCATGACTGATCACCTTGCAATAAAATACTGGGTTTGATCAGAACTCCTGATTTTACACACTTCTACAAGGGATGTAATATACAATACTGAACAGACCTCTTGTCACTGTCTTGCATCATATGATGTTCTAGAACTCTTCTGTCTCTAACTATATGTACTTACGCAGACTTTAAAGAATGCACTACAAGTTGTTTTACTTTATCTTACATAAAACCAGCCAAGTTTTTCAAACATTTTCTTCATTATATATATGCCTAGTAAACCTGGACTGCGAGAAAATGCTCCCAATTCTTTCTACTGGGAAATCTGTGTAAAATAATAAGTCAAAGACTTCAACACATGATGACATGAATACTGAACAGAGATCTCATCATTGCCATACCCTACACAGCCCAGCAGTTAATCACCACCAAACCAGCCTCTACTGTAAAGGATCTGATTTTTCCTCCCAGCCACAACAAAGATTTCCTTCTTAGGCCAGTCAAAGACCTGTCCCCTGAAGGAGTTCAAGGATTTACAATCAAACTTTTCCTTCACAAGGTAATCAAAGAGTTCCCTTCCTCTCTGAAGGCATTTCCTTTTGCCTCACAACTCATTCCAATGTCTTCCTACTAAGACATATCAAGTTTCACTGACAAATTAAACAAAGATTTACCCTGCAAAACCTTTCAAGAACCTCCCTCCTAAGCCAAGTTTACACATTTTCATCCCAAGGTGATCTTTCCCATTGTTTTCAAGTTTCCTTTCAAATAAATATTCTCATTCCTATCCAATACACCTAAATATCCTCTCTAATGTATTCCAAAGTTTCCCTTGAACCATATTCAATAAAAACCATCCAAAGGCACTCTTAGAATTTCATCATAAACCAAAAAAAAAAAAAAAAAATTTCCTTCGGAAGTTCTCAAACCTTCCTCTAAGGTGGTTCAAATGTCCCTCCCACCAATATGGTTATAAATCAAAACATTTCACCCGTGGAAATGTTTAAAAGTGTTCCTGTCCAAATTACATTCAATGGCCCCTCACCCATCCCTCCCAAGGAGTGCCTATTTCCCCTACCAACATCAATGGTTTCCCTACCAATTAACATTCAAAGATCTCTCCCTCCCAACCTCCCCACCCCCAAAATATCATCCCCCAAATTTCTCCCCAAAAACATTCTAAGAAACCCACTCCCAAAAAAATTCAAATACAGGCCACTTACTCAACGCTACCCACCACACCAACACACGCTCCCAAGAATATAGTATAGAATAGAACAGAATATAGTATTTAGGCCAAAGGCCATGCGCTGGTACCTATGAGGTCATTCACTGTTGAAAACAGAACTTGACACTAAGGAGGCTCGAAAGGTGTAACGGGAGAAAAACCTCGCATTTGCATTAAGAAACAATTGTTGGAGAGGGTGGAACTCAGATGGAGTTAAGAGAATATGAACGAAGGTACAGTAAAAGGAATGAAAGAGGTTGCGGCTAGGGACCGAAGGGACGCTGCAAAGACCCTTAAGTAATGTCTACAGTGCGCCACATGAGGTGCGCTGATGGCACTATCTTCCTACGGTTCCCAAGTCCTCTCATTTCCAAGCTCAAGCCTACAATTTATCAAAAGAATCTCCCTGCAAAATCACTTCCAAACAGCGCTCATCTCAGGCATTGCCATAAAATACCAAATACTTAACATTCAAACCTCATTCCCTTGAATCTACTTACACACTTCAAACACACAGTAAAACAAATTGGTAGTTTCATTCAAAATCCTATGAGGTCTTTATCTTCATTCATTTTCTCAATTCTTAATACTTGGGCATCAAAACTAACTTCACTGCTAACTCAGAACTCATCAAGATCCCCCATGGGCCAACTCAAATCATTTACAAGTTACATCAACATTACCTACCTAACCTTAGCTCTCTGAACTTCCAACAGACTTCAAAACTATAAAAGTGACCTGCCTAATGCAGCATAAACTTTGTACAATGAAAATTGACCAAAATACTGTACAAAATATAAATGTGATTTAAAAAAAACTGTTATGACTAATTAATACTTGTTTTGGGTCAATTTAGTTACTTCACTGGGATTTATCCAGCTGATATAGAGTTAAAATATACTGTCTGTTCATGCCATGAACTTCATTACTTGAAATGGACTGAAGCACTGGTTTACATCAAGTCAGTCAGGATGAATTCTTTAAACCAAACCTATGCCAATTATAAACTTTAGGTATAATTACAGACTTTTATATAACTCCTGACTTCCTGAACTATTCCGGGGTTTTCAGAACAAAAGAAAGGTAAAAAAATAAGGATTAAAATCCTAGGTACCTAAACTCTCCAAAAACCTCGAGACTGTGGTTTGTCATTACATAAAAACCTTTGGGTTTATATTTTAGTTACAACGAAGGATTAGTATAAATATATATATATATATATATATATATATATATATATATATATATATATATATATATATATATATATATATATATATACATATATATATATATATAGAAATCATCAACACACAATCACGTGTGGAACAGAAATAAATTTCTGACTCACGTCGGGATCGAACCCAGGTCTCTCAGGTGGAAAGCAAGGGCGTTAACCACTGGGCCACACAAGTCTAAAAGAAGTTGGAACCTGAGAGCAACTGCACCCAAGGAATTACCTGGGTAAGCTAACTGCTTGCATACCAGCGAGTTTTCCCCAACTTCCCGACTCAGCAATGACCCAATAGACAACATTTCATTCGAATTATCCCTTCTGAGTGAATAAGATAGAAATCATCAACACACAATCACGTGTGGAACAGAAATAAATTTCTGACTCACGTCGGGATCGAACCCAGGTCTCTCAGGTGGAATGCAAGGGCGTTAACCACTGGGCCACACAAGTCTAAAAGAAGTTGGAACCTGAGAGCAACTGCACCCAAGGAATTACCTGGGCAAGCTAACTGCTTGCATACCAGCGAGTTTTCCCCAACTTCCCGACTCAGCAATGACCCAATAGACAACATTTCATTCGAATTATCCCTTCTGAGTTATATATATGGAAATCATCAACACACAATCACGTGTGGAACAGAAATAAATTTCTGACTCACGTCGGGATCGAACCCAGGTCTCTCAGGTGGAAAGCAAGGGCGTTATCCACTGGGCCATACAAGTCTAAAAGAAGTTGGAACCTGAGAGCAACTGCACCCAAGGAATTACCCGGGCAAGCTAACTGCTTGCATACCAGCGAGTTTTCCCCAACTTCCCGACTCAGCAATGACCCAATAGACAACATTTCATTCGAATTATCCCTTCTGAGTGAATAAGATGGAAATCATCAACACACAATCACGTGTGGAACAGAAATAAATTTCTGACTCACGTCGGGATCGAACCCAGGTCTCTCAGGTGGAAAGCAAGGGCGTTATCCACTGGGCCATACAAGTCTAAAAGAAGTTGGAACCTGAGAGCAACTGCACCCAAGGAATTACCTGGGCAAGCTAACTGCTTGCATACCAGCGAGTTTTCCCCAACTTCCCGACTCAGCAATGACCCAATAGACAACATTTCATTCGAATTATCCCTTCTGAGTGAATAAGATGGAAATCATCAACACACAATCACGTGTGGAACAGAAATAAATTTCTGACTCACGTCGGGATCGAACCCAGGTCTCTCAGGTGGAAAGCAAGGGCGTTAACCACTGGGCCATACAAGTCTAAAAGAGTTGGAACCTGAGAGCAACTGCACCCAAGGAATTACCTGGGCAAGCTAACTGCTTGCACACCAGCGAGTTTTCCCCAACTTCCCGACTCAGCAATGACCCCAATAGACAACATTTCATTCGAATTATCCCTTCTGAGTGAATAAGATGGAAATCATCAACACACAATCACGTGTGGAACAGAAATAAATTTCTGACTCACGTCGGGATCGAACCCAGGTCTCTCAGGTGGTAAAGCAAGGGCGTTAACCACTGGGCCATACAAGTCTAAAAGAAGTTGGAACCTGAGAGCAACTGCACCCAAGGAATTACCTGGGCAAGCTAACTATGGCCCAGTGGTTAACGCCCTTGCTTTCCACCTGAGAGACCTGGGTTCAATCCCGACGTGAGTCAGAAATTTATTTCTGTTCCACACGTGATTGTGTGTTGATGATTTCCATCTTATTCACTCAGAAGGGATAATTCGAATGAAATGTTGTCTATTGGGTCATTGCTGAGTCGGGAAGTTGGGGAAAACTCGCTGGTATGCAAGCAGTTAGCTTGCCCAGGTAATTCCTTGGGTGCAGGTTGCTCTCAGGTTCCAACTTCTTTTAGACTTGTATGGCCCAGTGGTTAACGCCCTTGCTTTCCACCTGAGAGACCTGGGTTCGATCCCGACGTGAGTCAGAAATTTATATATATATATATATCTATATGTGTGTGTGTGTGTGTGTGTGTGTGTGTGTGTGTGTGTGTGTGTGTGTGAGTAGGGTAAAAGGTGCCATTTGGCGTCCTGGCATCCTGATCATTGGGCGTCCTCAAGAAAGGGTGTATTTTGGCGTCCTCAATTATTATTATTATTATTATTATTATTATTATTATTATTATTATTATTATTATTATTATTATTATTATTATTATTATTTATTTTATTTTTATATTTTTGGTGAAGAAAATAACATGCATATATAAAAAAAATCATGTAGTAGGGTAAAAGGTGTCATTTGGCGTCCTGAACATTTGGTAGTAGGGTAAAAGGTACCATTTAGTGTCTTGGTGTCCTGAAGTTTTGGCGTCCTCAAGAAAGGGTGTCATTTGGCGTCCTCAATTATTATTATTATTATTATTATTATTATTATTATTATTATTATTTGAAGGGAGTAGACCCTCTTTTAAACAGGTCTTATTAAAAAGGATGGCTGTATTATGTGAATTTATCTTATATAGTGTCTTTTCTATTCTCCTTATGATTCGCTTTTCAGGCTCAGCGATGTTAGTCAGTAACTGGCCGATATTCATGTTGGAAAAGGACAGTGTGCGGAATATTGGGAGTCTTTTATTACAATATTCAATCACAAATCGTTCGTCTGGGTTCAAGTTCTATTGTAGGTACCGTCGACATGTTTCGATTATTATTATTATTATTATTATTATTATTATTATTATTATTATTATTATTATTATTATTATTATTATTATTTTTATATTTTTACTGAAGAAATTACCATGATTATATAAAAAAATTATGTAGTTGGGTAAAAGGTGTCATTTGGCGTCCTGGCATCCTGAACATTTGGTGTCCTCAAGAAAGGGTGTGTTTTGGTGTCCTCAATTATTATTATTATTATTATTATTATTATTATTATTATTATTATTATTATTATTTATTTTATTTTTATATTTTTGGTGAAGAAAATAACATGCATATTTTAAAAAAAATCATGTAGTAGGGTAAAAGGTGTCATTTGGCGTCCTGAACATTTGGTAGTAGGGTAAAAGGTACCATTTGGTGTCTGGTGTCCTGAACTTTTGGCGTCGTCAAGAAAGGGTATAATTTGGCGTCCTCAATTATTATTATTATTATTAAAATTATTATTATTATTATTATTATTATTATTATTATTATTATTATTATTATTATTATTTATTTTATTTTTATATTTTTGCTGAAGAAATTACCATGCATATATAAAAAAAATTATGTAGTTGGGTAAAAGGTGTCATTTGGCGTCTGAACATTTGGTAGTAGGGTAAAAGGTGTCATTTGGCGTCCTGACATCCTGAACATTTGGCGTCCTCAAGAAAGGGTGTCATTTGGTGTCCTCAGTTATTATTATTATTATTATTATTATTATTATTATTATTATTATTATTATTATTATTATTATTATTATTATTATTATTATTATTTTAATTTTATATTTTTCCTGAAGAAAATAACATGCATATATAAAAAAAATTATGTAGTAGGGTAAAAGGTGCCAAGGCTCCGAACTGATATGAGAGAGACCCACTGCGTGACTCATCAACGGCCGTATGACTGATGAGTTGAACTAATATAAACTTTCTGTTATTAATCCCACTTTATGGATAAGAGTCTGAATAGGTATCTGCTGCTGATATGATTTAGACCCACTGCGTGACTTATGAAGAGGTGTATGACTGATAAGAGTTGAACCAATATAAACTACCTGTTGTTAATCCCACTTTGTCGATAAGAGTCTGATTAGGTATACGCTGCTGATATGAGAGAGACCCACTGTGTGACCCATCAACAGCTGTATGACTTCGTACGGACATTACAATGTACATCTCTCTGAGATATACAGCTTTAACTCTCCACCCAATTGTTAAAAGTCACACGTTTTAACATGCTTTTGATCGCACTCATTGTCAGTGTCACTTAACCTACGTATGGGACAATAAAAACCGATTCTACCTATCCACTCATTTTATTAGACAAAGCGGTATTCATTAACAAGTACATGAATCTTGGGGTTCTCCCAACACACATTCCAATACAATACCACCACGAGTTGTTATAACCAACCTTAAACCTCTAAATAATTTTACAATAAATGACCATAAGCTTCCAAATCTAGTATGTCGTACAGCCTGAGCCTGACATTCCTCCCCCTCCCCCTTCTTCTCCCCCTCTTCCGTTAGTGTTCTGAGTAGAAGAACTCGTCTTCCTCCTCCTCCTCCTCCTCCTTGACCACTCATCCCAAGGAAGAAAAATAAAATGTCTTAGTAAAACTGAACGTCTGCAAAAATTAATTATGTGATGTATATTAGCAAAGTTTTTAAAAATGGGATTAATCATTACCTTTTATTTAAAGAACGCATGCACTCCTTGTATGTAAGAGCTCGTTTAATGCCCGAACTCCAGTGTGAACATCGCACCTTCTTGAAAAATTTTAAATAGTATTCCATCACCCATCTGTCATTACTTTTCAAACGACTTGGGGAGAAGACGGCACTCATTAACGACAAAACCGATTTTAACCATCTATGACTCACAGTGAACGAAGAAAACACAGTAAAGACCGCACTTGTAAGAATTATCAGGCTGTATCTGCCTTACAGACTGGCGAAGGGCAAAATACGAATGAGCACCGAGAAAAGATGAGAAGCTACCCGAATAAATTTGCGGGTTTATACCATAACTGTCATAAAAGTAGATTGTATCTATAGGCGAACAGTCTATATAAAAACACACACAATGTCCAAAGGTCAATACTAGAAGTTGAAGGTAGAGTATTAGATATAAAAACTAGAGGTTTAATTCTATTCGCAGGTATTTTAAACCCACTCATTTCATCTGAAGCGAACACACCTAAATACTTAATATGGCTCCCTAGCGAACCCTGAAAAGCTGTCTCGATTTCTTTAGTATCCATCACACCTAGCCCCTAACATCGCACTGAACGACTCTACCCAAATCGATGGTTAAAATACCTTTCGTGTCACCAAACAGTAAAATCATGCAAGGGTGTGGCACAACTGTGCCCAGCTTTATAGATATTCTCGAACTGGCCGAAATTTCATTGGGCATGGAATCTTCCACCTCTTCCGTAACGAAGCTGAAACAATACATGGCTCTCCCATTTTTAAAACTATTATAGGTTATGAGGTTATCATGTGCCCCTCCTATCGACTTTTGAGTCTTGTAATACAATTGCGTGAGAGGATTAGGAAAATTACAGTTGATGTGATACACCGTATTCCCATTAACTGTGATGTGCACATTATTCAAGTCATAAGCTCCGAAATATAAACTATTGGCTGCGTAATTCATTTTCGGGGAATTACACGGCCAATAGTTTATAAGCTCTGAAATATAAACTATTAGCCGCGTAATTCCCGAAAATGTTTGTATGCTTAGCATGGCCAGTGTAATGTTTTCAAGTATACAAGTATTGAAAGGTTGATTTATTAAAATGGAATCCTCGTTCTGCCCTATAACATACATTTTATATAAAGTCTTATCAAATATATATTGTATCGGGTTAACTGCTAGAGCGGTGTTTAATGCGGATATGGCGTTATAATGAGGGGTAACCCAATCAATCCACAACTTGGCCTTTTCTATATTCAGATCATTTAAGTGTTCACCTGTGTGTGCACCCACCGTCCAGTTGTCATTCGCCATTTTGAGTCTTATTCTCAAATCCACGGAATCCAGCAAATACATGTCTATACTCGCCAGATCTATAAGGAGTGGAAAGTACGTGTGAACTTCCCCCGTCTCAACGGAGCTCATCACCCGAGATTCCCACCTACTCAGCTGTCCGAAAGAAGCATCGGTATAAGTCTGTGTAACACCATGCACAAAGTTAAAGTCATCGTGGAAAAAGCCATTTATACCAACAGTCGGTAGTGCTCTGGTTTTAATGCTCTTGAGCATTTTTATGTATGATTGATAGTTAACAACAGGACACGATTCCACCAACTTTTCATTCAAGAAAACAGGGACGGATTAAAAAGCATATTACTTATACCATTAACCAGTGCAATATGTACATTGTCCGCTAGCCGCACGCTGCCCCTGGCCACTGTAATGTATAATTCCAAAACTATACTCGATAAATCCAAGAAGGAACCGGTAATACCATTAATACGAAACTCGATATAGCTGTCAGTCAGGATTCGATTTACTGAATTGTTACTCGGTGTGAAATCCAACCTTTCCTTCGAATTAATCGAGTTTTCTATAATCCTACGTCTGTTCACATTTGGGAACAATTCTGAGATACCCGCAATATAGGAGGAGACAGAAACCGTGTTTCCTGTCCCTGGCACGTTAGGAACAATGCCCGCCATTCCTGAAAAAAAATACAAGAGGAGAGAGAATGTGTGTGTGCATGCCAACAGGCAAAAGGTTAATGAATTAAAGAAGATCGTACACATCCTTGTTATATTTACTTCTCGATTTAACCCTTTGATTCGTCATTCTCTTCTTCTTCTTCTTCTTCTTCTTCTTCTTCTTCTTCTTCTTCTTCTTCTTCTTCTTCTTCTTCTTCTTATTCTTCTTACTCCCTCTCCTCATGGCTGAGCTAGCAAGTGTACAACGTACTCTGCCTCCCACCTTTTTCCTGACTACCCTCCCACTTCCATTTAAAATTCGTTGGCCCGTGCTTTAGAGAGCTGTCACTCCATGTCTTTGTAAAGATTCCTGCAAGGGCAACCGATCATTCACCACGTCGGAAAGCACCGATCTGACAACTTCTTTACCAGAAGGTTTAGCAACATTCAACAAAAAAGGGAGTACCCCACATGCAATGCCAGCAATTGCCGAAAGTACACCTCCACCTCTCCTATGACTTGGATAGAAAACTGAAATGTCTTCTAAACCCCCTCCCTTCCTTAAAGGTTCAGACAGGAATAATGTTTTAAAATCCACCTCAGAGGGTGGAGCGAAGACAACTCTCATACCTGTTAACTAAAACAAAAACTTTCAGTCTCCTCCCCTGTTTTTGTTAAGCAGAGCGCGTGTTTGAACGTTCCTAATTACGAGAGGTTGCGAAAGTAAATAATGAAAAAGACTGAAAAGAAGGTGTTTTTATATATACCTCTCTATCTGGGTCTTATATGAAACACACAGGTGACACTCGAACCGTTATTGAAATGGATACGCATCCCATTCTGGCCCTTGATAACGATCAAAATCTGCTTCAGGATGTTCGTGTTCAATGCTTTGTATATCGTATTGTGTATCCCCTTCCCTTTACAGCTCTCTGGTGTGAAACAATCCAATATATTTATTAGTTCACCTCCAAAAACAGTTGGTTGAACGATATGTGTACATGTACATATAATCTACACCACAATTATCGGGTAAGGAATCGTCAGAGAGATGCGCATTCAATGCCTCGAGGCTGTAAACTTTGTAAGCTGTATTATTTTTAAAACCTAACAACCTGGCAGCTTTATCGCTGAATTTGATAGTCATACTTCTAATATCCCCCGCCTTAATGTTCCTTCTCCTAACATGAGGGATGATAACTCTCCTGCTATCTTCATCCCAACCAAATATATCATTGCTGTTGAAAACGTTTTTGTATTCACTGTCAAAAGAGACTTTTAAATGTTCAAAAATATCTTTGTTAAGCTTCATCACCAGCCTTTTCATATCCCCTGCTAACATAGCTGTCGTTGGTCTATAGCTATAGGCATGCTTATTGTTTTAACCACGATCAGTAACAAAGTAGAGGGTGAATTCTTCATCTTTTGATAATACAGCATAATAAACGCCTGGAAACATGATCAAAGCAAGACCTACTTCATATTCACTACCATTCGGCAGGAATATAAGAGTGGGTAACCTATTCACAAACCCCGACGGGGAGTTATCTTCATATTTGTCCAGGCGGCCGAGACTGCTCACATACTGATAATGTACTGCGCACAATTTCCTTCATCTAGGTCTTATATGAAGTGTGGATGACACGGTTTTACCTTTAATAACCTTGACGTCTTCCCCCATCTGATTCATTACATCAATCGCAATGTAATCCACCGCATTCACGTTTAAAGGTTTATAAACAGCATTATGTACAGCTCTACTCGGTGTACATTCCAATGCGAAACAATCCAGGATGTTTGCAGTTTTATCACTCAGCGATGAATGTTGAATAATGTTGGAATATAAGTACACACAGTCAATACTGTGATCACCGAGATAAGAAATTCTGGAGCGATGATTTCTCATTGCCCCTGAACCATAAATCGCGTATGTCAATTCTGTGTTAAATTCTAATACTCATGCTGCTGTAACACTAAACTTTACAGTGACTGAAACAATTCCTTCTACTTTGGCCACCTCAGCATTCATGTATGTGAGACTCATCCTTTTCAAATCATCGTTCCATGAAAATAATCCTTCCCTACTCATAACACCTCGAATGTATGCACCGTAAAATGTTTCCAACTGTTCTGTAACGTCCGTATTGAGTGCTCTGATCAATCTATTCATATCTCCCGCTAATAATCCAGTGGCAGGAACATACGTCAAACCATACGAGCGAGGTGCCAAACTCTGATTTAAGGTTGCTTTAAAATGAATTGTGAAATCTCTATCTTCAGGTGTGATAGCGTAGTATTCATTTGGGAGTGTAACCCCTATAACACCCATTTCATATTCCACCTCTTTTGATAGAGTTATGGGAGTGGACAATTTGTTTGTAAATTTACACGGCTGGTTTGTGGGAAATAAATCTAGACACAGCCCACTATGCACATACACAATGTAATCGCTACATATGTTGAATGTGCAATGCTGGTAATACACACGATTGCATACATATATATCCCCCGCCGCGTGCGTACAAATACATGTCTATACTCGCCAGATCTATAAGGAGTGGAAAGTATGTGTGAACTCCATGTAATCGCAACACATGTTGAATGCGCAATGCTGGTAATACACACGATTGCATACATATATATACCTCGCAACTTAGAATGGATGAATAAAAAAATTATGTATAAAATAAAAAAAACTGTTTTATCATATAAAATGTTGGAACATACATACATACATACATACATACATGCAGACATACACATATTAAAATACACATATTAAATTACAAACTTTGGTAATAATTTTTACATTGGTGTGTCACACAACTTGCCACGTTGAACGCCAAAGTTTAATTTCTCCGCGTTCACAATTTCCAAACGTTTGAATTTGGAAGCCAGATCCATGTTTTGTTCAACCCCTAAACATAATTTCTCCACGTCCATTATTTCCAAACGTTTCAATTTGGATGATGCGTCTTTCAACCTCACATCGTCCGCACACCTCTCTTCAAGGTGTGATAAAACAATTTCTGTGATAGCTATGCAAGTGACTTTTCCGTGCCATTTCATCTCCTCTCCAATGGAAACAATCGCAGGCAGGTAATGGTTTAACCAATCACAGTTCACGTGACCACTTAGTCCTACCCCCGCAGCGAATAGAATATATTTCACATCTTCACGCGACACTTTCATTAACTGCAATTTTAAACTCTTCAGTGATGCGTAGAAGTGATTGTATCTCATTTCTCTCATATTGTTTCACAACCTTTCTGCATGGTCTTCATCCTTGGAATACATTATACTCGTTTTGGCAAATTCGTTCTCTTCCACAGAAGTGCCAGTTCCATATCAGGTTAACAATGGAACAATGAGGGGTAGGTGGGATTCTTCCGCATCGAGTGTATTCTCACCCTCGGGCACTCTCAAAACGGCGGTACCTTCTATCCTGCAGTGGCGGAATGCAGCGTAACTCGTCCCAGCTCTGTTGTAACGGAGACCTGCAACGTTGGCGTAGGGGTAAACTCTCGCAATGTCTTGAGCAATGCCATAATTCTGGCATGTTACACAGTTAGTAGCTATAACCAGGAAACACTACTTCTTCTTGAACTTGGTCCCAGATAATCTCCCAAAAACCAACTTGCAAGGTGATGAAGCCATCTCGGAACTGTGAAAATTGGGAGGGTGTACACGTTAACACTACATGAGCTGGAATACTAATGCCTGCATAAACTCCCTTAGTTTTCCACACCCCTTCGTCTTCCCATCCGTGATTCATCACGCTAGGCTCCGCCCCCACCCTCTTGATTGAACAGGTTTATCTCTGAGCCCACCCCCATGATCGAACATGATTGAACCGGTTTTAAACCTCGCGATAAGGGAAGGATTCGTCACAGATAATTTGAGATATGCGTCAGAACAGTCACTCACCTGTGAAAAAGTTTATCGCTGCTGCTGCGGGACTGAACATGTTAATTTCTTAACTCATCAATATGGTTGCCGCATGTTCACGTTTTTCCTCACCACCTTGTTTTTCATTATTCCCCTCCCTCCTCCTCCTCCTCCTCCTCCTCCCCCTCCTCTCCTAGGTGAATTGAACCATGCTTCTATCTGTTTTTTTTATAGCTGTGTTTCTCACCATCTGATCTCTAATACCACCCCATTCAATTATATAGTTATAACTGGGTATGTTGTTATCATCCGTCTTCTTATTCGCTTGAAATTCTCTTGCCACATCTAAAATATTATATCCCATAAGTGGGTGGGACAAGTCCCCTTCTTCATTCCATTCAATCACACCTGAATTTTGCAAGTGGTTAACTAAAGCTGTCACATGTGCTATTTGATGATCTTTGAATAATATAGGAATAATACCAGTCAGATCAGGATTAACTCTTTTGCGGGTAACTCTGCGGTTGAGCACATTTAAAATTAGCTGTTCTCCCTTCTTCACACGATCGTCCTCGACAGGAGGTATAGGAGGTGGAGGTGTAACTGTTTTGGCATTTGCTGGAAAATTCACATTTCTCTGCACGTTAAGTGGAATGGGTGCAACACCCGCCCCCACATTAACCCACCCTCCCCCTCCTCCTCCTCCTCCGCCACCAGCACCGTCTTTGCCATCAGCATTGATGTTAACATTGTTACTATGGTTATTAACATTATTGCAGTTGATGCATGTTTCCCGACCTTTTGTTAACCTCTCATATGTGATAGCTGGTACAACGTAGAATTCCTTCATTTTGTTTTATTTTTTTTTACCATTTTAATAAAGACTGCCTATCAAACTAGCTGCTAAAGGAAGTAATACGGACAGAATGGCGCTGCCTTTGCGACTCCTCAATATGTTCTTCTTCGTTAATGATGTAGATTTCAAGGATACTTGATGGATCTCTCTCTTACACCTTCTGAGTTTTTTAATAAATGTTTTTTCTCTGGTCAGATTACCACGAAGAAAATTTCAGAAAATTTCAGATATGGTGGCGATAAATCCTTTGCTTAATGTTGGAATTACTCTACTCCTCTCGGAGGGGGATAAACGAGAGCTGAATAAAATAAAATCTTTGTTTTTAAGTATTAAAACCTTCTTTTTACAACTCATGTCCAACCAATTTGCCATTCGTCAACCCACGAATTAAATTGTGCAGGATAATCCTTCCAATTGACATAATACTGCGTTTTGCTGCCTCTCCTCCTCGTCTCTAAGATGGCGATGTCAAAGGCTTCGGGTAATTCACTAGGTATTAATTCTTCTCTGTAGAATGTGCCTTTTATTTCTTCTCCCGCTAAATCTTCTAAGATGTGAACTGTGGGATTTTGCAGAGTGACGAGCTTCTTGATTTTAAAAATTTCTAGAGTGTTTTGAACAGTATACCCCCTCCTGAAAACAGCATTCCGGTTATTGTCAGCTATACGTACGGTGTCTCCAATGTTCAAGGATGGTGTGACGCGATTCGTTGTGGGAAGAGTGTTTTTATACATTCTCGAGAATTGATTTTTAACGTCTGCTTCGCTTCTCATAGCGTGCACCTCCTTGGGTGTGCGCCACTGCCCCAAACTCTTGTGCGGTGAGTTGTCATGACTGTTAACTATGGCTCACAGAACGTTGATATATTTCAACGTGTTGTTGTGTGTGAGGTATCTGTATATGCGGTTTTTAATATTTCTTATCACCCTTTCAGATGTAGTAGCTTTAATTTCCCGCGAATAGACGCTATATAACAATACATTTTTACTTTTCAGATATTTCCTTGCATGCTGGTTAATAAATTCCCTACCTTCATCACTGTTCAGGCGAGACAGACCTGAAAATCTGTAGATTCTATAATCATTTTTAGCGCATTGCACACAGTAAGACCATCCCTCTTTTTCAAGGGGAGAATGCATAAAAGCCTCAAAATTTGATCAATGAATAATTGCTGGCTGCTGCTCGAGGCTTAGTTGATATGATTTTCCTTCTAAGAAAACGTTTGTGTGTGCTCTTGTGCAAGGGCCAAATGACACGTGCTTAACAAAGATGATTTTGAACATTTAAAAGTCTCTTTTGACAGTGAATACAAAAACGTTTTCAACAGCAATGCTATATTCGGTTGGGATGAAGATAGCAGGAGAGTTATCATCCCTCACGTTAGGAGGAGGAACATTAAGGCGGAGGATATTAGAAGTGTGACTATCAAATTCTTTGATAAAGCTGCCAGGTTGTTAGGTTTTAAAAATAATACAGCGTACAAATTTTACAGC
Source organism: Macrobrachium rosenbergii (assembly GCA_039081455.1). Taxonomy (NCBI): domain Eukaryota; kingdom Metazoa; phylum Arthropoda; class Malacostraca; order Decapoda; family Palaemonidae; genus Macrobrachium; species Macrobrachium rosenbergii. Next base: position 52,505 of record JANJGK010004272.1, read on the forward strand.
CTCGAGGCATTGAATGCGCATCTCTCTGACGATTCCTTACCCGATAATTGTGGTGTAGATTATATGTAAGTGTACACAGACATCGTTCAACCAACTGTTTTTGGAGGTGAACTAGTAAATATATTGGATTGTTTCACATTAGAGAGTGGTAAAGGGAAGGGGATACTCAATATGATATACAAAGCATTGAAAACGAACATCCTAGAACAGATTCCGATCGTTATCATGGAGCAGAATGGGATGCGTATCCATTTCAAAAACGGTTCGAGTGTCATCTGAGTGCCTCATATAAGACCCAGATAGAGAGGTACGTATAAAAACACCTTCTTTTCAGTCTTTTTCATTATTTACTTTTGCAACCTCGCGTAATTAGGAACGTTCAAACACGCGCTCTGCTTAACAAAATGGGGGACGAGATCGAAAGTTTTTTCTTTAGTTAACAAGTATGAGAGTTGTCTTCACTCCACGCTCTGAGGTGGAATTTAAAACATTATTTCTGTCTGAACCTTTAAGGAAGGGAGGGGGTTTAGAAGACATTTCAGTTTTCTATCTGAGTCATAGGAGAGGTGAAGGTGTATTTTCGGCAATTGCCGGCATTGCACGTAGGGTACTCCCTTTTTTGTTGAATGTTGCTAAACCTTCTGTTAAAGAGTTTGGCAGATCGGTGCTTTCCGATGTAGTGAATGATCGGTTGCCCTTGCAGGAATCTTTACAAAGACATGGAGTGACAGCTCTCTAAAGCACGGGCCAACGAATTTTAAATGGAAGTGGGAGGGTCGTCAGGAAAAAGGTGGGAGGTGGAGTACATTTTACACTGGCTAGCTCAGCCACGAGGAGAGGGAATAAGAAGAATAAGAAGAAGAAAAAGAAGAGAATGACGAATCAAAGGGTTAAATCGAGAAGTAAATATTACAAGGATGTGTACGATCTTCTTTAATTCATTAACCTTTTGCCCGTTGGCATGCCCGCACACATTCTCTCTCCTCTTGTATTGTTTTTTCTGGAATGGCGGGCATTGTTCCTAACGTGCCAGGGACGGGAAACAAGTTTCCTGTCTCCTCCTATATCGCAGGTATCTCAGAATTGTTCCCGAATGTAAACAGACGTAGGATTATAGAAAGCTCGATTAATTCGAAGGAAAGGTTGGATCTCACACCGAGTAACAATTCAGTAAATCGAATCCTGACTGACAGCTATATCAAGTTTCGTATTAATGGTATTACCGGTTCCTTCTTGGATTTATCGAGTATAGCTTTTTAAATCTGTCTCTGTTGTCTTGAATGAAAAGTTGGTGGAATCATGTCCTGTTTTTAACTATCAGTCATACATAAAAATGCTCAAGAGCGTTAAAACCAGTGCACTACCGACTGTTGGTATAAGTGGGTTTTTCCACAATGACTTTAACTTTGCGCGTGGTGTTACACAGACTTATACCACCGCTGCTTTCCAACAGTTGAGTTGGTGGGAATCTCGGGTAATGAGCTCTGTTAAGACGGGGGGAGTTCACACATACTTTCCACTCCTTATAGATCTGGCTAGTATAGACATGTATTTGCTGGATTCGGTGGATTTGAGAATAAGACTTAAAATGGTGAATAACAACTGGGTGATGGGTGCACACACAGATGGACACTTAAAAGATCTGAATATAGAAAAGGCCAAGTTGTGGATTGATCGGGTTACCCCTCATTATAACACCATGTCCGCTTTAAACACCGCTCTAGCAGTTAACCCGGTACAATATATATTTGATAAGACTTTATATAAAACATATGTTACAGGGCAGAACGAGGATTCCATTTTAATAGATCAACCTTTCAATACCTGTATACCTGAAAAGATTACACTGGCCATGATAAGCATGCAAACATTTTTGGAGAATTACGCGGCCAAAAGTGTATATTTCGGAGCTTATGACTTGAATAATGTGCACATCACAGTTAATGGGAATACGGTGTATCACATCGACTGTAATTTTCCTAATACTATCACGCAATTGTATTACGAGACTCAAAAGTCGATAGGAAGGGGACATGATAACCTCATAACCTATAATAGTTTAAAAAATGGGAGAGCCATGTATTGTTTCAGCTTCATTATGGAAGAGGTGGAAGATTCCATGCCCGTTGAAATTTCGGCCAGTTTGAGAATATCTATAAAGCTGGGAATGGATGCACCACACCCTTGCATGATTTTACTGTTTGGTGACACGAAACGTATTTTAACCATCGATTCGGACAGTTATTCAGTGCGATGTTAGGGGCTAGGTGTGATGGATACTAAAGAAATCGAGACAGTTTTTCAGGGTTCGCTAGGGAGTCTTATTAAATATTTAGGTGTGTTCACTTCAGATGAAGTGGGTGCGTTTAAAATACCTGCGAATAGAATTAAACCTCTAGTTTTTATATTTAATGCTCTACCTTCAACTTCTAGTATTGACCTTGTTGGACATTGAGTATGTTTTTATATAGACTGTTCGCCTAGAGATACAATATACTTTTTTGACAGTTACGGTATAAACCCACAAATTTATTCGGGTAGCTTCTCATCATTTCTCGGTGTGCGTTTAGATTTTACTCTTCGCCAGTCTGTAAAGCAGATACAGCCTGATAATTCTTACAAGTGCGGTCTTTACTATGTTTTCTTCATTCACTGTACGAGTCATAGATGGTTAAAATCGGTTTTGTCGTTAATGAGTGTCATCTTCTCCCCAAGGCGTTTGAAAAGTACGAGTAATGACAGATGGGTGACGGAATACTATTTCAAATTTTTCAAGAGGGTGCGATGTTCACACTGGAGTTCGGGCATTAAACGAGCTCTTACATACAAGGAGTGCATGTGTTCTTTAAATAGAAGGTAATGATTTATTCCACTTTTAAAAATGTTGCTAATATACATCACATAATTAACTTTTGCCAACGTTCGGTTTTTCGAAGGACATTTTATTTTTCTTCCTTAGGATTAATGGTCAAGGAGGAGGAGGAAGAGGAGGAGGAGGAGGAAGACGAGTTCTTCTACACAGAACACTAACAGAAGAGGGGAGAAGAAGGGGGAGGGGGAGGAATGTCAGGCTGTACGACATAATAGATTTGGAAGCTTATGGTCATTTATTGTAAAATTATTTAGAGGTTTAAGGTTGGTTATAACAAATCGTGGTGGTATTGTATTGAAATGTGTGCCAGGAGAACCCAAGATTCATGTACTTGATAATGTATACCGTTTTATCTAATAAAATGAGTGGATAGGTAGAATCGGTTTTTATTATCCCATACATAGGTTAAGTGACACTGACAATGAGCGTGATCGAAAGCATGTTAAAACGTGTGAATTTTAAGAATCAGGTGGAGAGTTAAAGCTGTATATCTCAGAAAGATGTACATTGTAATGTCCATATGAACTCATACAGCTGTTGATGAGTCACGCAGCGGATACCTAATCAGACTCTTATCGATAAAGTGGGATTAATAACAGATAGTTTATATTGGTTCAACTCTTATCAGTCATACACCTGTTCGTAAGTCACGCCTTGAGTCTAAATCATATCAGCAGCAGATACCTAATCAGACTCTTATCGATAAAGTGGGATTAATAACAGATAGTTTATACTGGTACAACTCATCACTCATACAGCCGTTGATGAGTCATGCAGTGGGTCTCTCTCATATCAGTTCGGAGCCTTGGCACCTTTTACCCTACTACATAATTTTTTTATTTATGCATGTTGTTGTTATTCAGCAAAAATATAAAAATAAAATAAATAATAATAATAATAATAATAATAATAATAATAATAATAATAATAATAATAATAATAATAATAATAATAATAATAATAATAATAATAATAATTGAGGACGCCAAATGACACCCTTTCTTGAGGACGCCAAATGTTCAGGATGCCAGGACACCAAATGGCTCCTTTTACCCTACTACATAATTTTTTTTCTATATGCATGTTATTTTCTTCAGCAAAAATATAAAAATAAAATAAATAATAATCATAATAATAATAATAACAATAATTGAGGACGCCAAATGACACACTTTCTTGAGGACGCCAAATGTTCAGGACACCAGGACGCCAAATGGCACCTTTTACCCTACTACCAAATGTTCAGGATGCAAAATGACCCCTTTTACCCTACTACATAATTTTTTTTTATATATACATATTATTTTCTTTAGCAAAAATATAAAAAAAAATAATAGTAATAATAATAATAATAATAATAATAATAATAATAATAATAATAATAATAATAATAATAATAATAATAATAATAATAATAATAATAATAACTGAGAACGCAAAATGACACCCTTTCTTGAGGATGGCAAATGTTCAGGATGCCAGGGCGCCAAATGGCACCTTTCACCCTACTACCAAATGTTCAGGATGCCAAATGACACCTTTTACCCTAGTATATTATATTTTTTATATATGCATGTTATTTTCTTCAGGAAAAATATAAAAATAAAATAAGCAATAATAATAATAATAATAATAATAATAATAATAATAATAATAATAATAATAATAATAATAATAATAATAATAATAATAATTGAGGACGCCATATGACACCCTTTCTTGAGGACGCCAAATCTTCAGGACCCCAGGACACCAAATGGCACCTTTTACCCTACTACCAAATGTCCAGGATGCCAAATGACATCTTTTACCCTACTACATAATTTTTTTTTATATATGCATGTTATTTTCTTCAGCAAAAATATAAAAATAAAATAAATAATAATAGTAACAATAATTGAGGACGCCAAATGACACCCTTTCTTGAGGACGCCAAATGGTCAGGACACCAGGATGCTAAATGGCACCTTTTACCCTACTACCAAATGTTCAGGATGCCAAATGACACCTTTTACCCTACTACATAACTTTTTTTATATATTCATGTTATTTTCTTCAGCAAAAATATAAAAATAAGATAAATAATTATAATAATTGAGGACGCGAATGACACCCTTTCTTGAG
>JANJGK010004272.1:60000-65802 GCA_039081455.1 Macrobrachium rosenbergii
TTTATATATATATATATATGTGTGTGTGTGTGTGTGTGTGTGTCTAACAGACCCTCTGCTTTAACGATTGCGTCGTCCCTATGTGTATTTGAAAAACATTGTGATATTCCTCAAAATCATATTGATATAGTTAAAGGTATCATTTATGGAGCTGCGAATGTTAGGCATGAAAGCAATTTCCCTGCTCGCTATAAGAAAAGCTTGACCGACCTTAAAAAAGGCAATACAATCCACATCACAAAAGGTGATAAATCGAATAGTATTGTAATTTTAGATAAAGTTGACTACATATCACGTATGCAAGCCCTACTGGATGATGATACGACATACAAAAAACTAAAAAAAAATCCCCTTGATCAAGTCATAAAAAGTTTCAACAGCACAGTGAAAAAAATCCTTAAAGATAAAAAAGAACTAATAGGTCAGTTGTCGGTAAAATTTCCCTCGTTACCTTACTTGTACGGATTAGTAAAAAAAACATAAAGAAAACAATCCTATGCGGCCTATTATCAGCACTGTTGGCTCAATATCATATAAACTTTCGAAATATATTACCAAACTCTTGTCTCCGTTACTTGGAACTATCTCAGATTCTCACGTATATACAGTAATAGTCTATATTTAGTTGATAAATTAAACAAAATCACTTTTTGCCCCACTGATAGATTCGTTAGTTTTCACGTTTGTTCTCTTTTTACTAAAGTCCCTATAGATTCTATTTTAGAGTATCTTAGTAATGAATTAATCCATTATGAATTACCTCTACCTGTAAGTCATATAATTTCTCTCACTAGGTTGTGCATTTGTGATTGTAAGTTTATATTGAATGGTGCATTTTACCAACAAATATTTGGTATGGCAATGGACAACCATTTATCCCCACTCCTCTAAAACTTGTACATGGAATTCTTTGAAAAACGATATATACCTAGTATCATCTACACTCCTTTAAAGTGGTATAGGTATGTTGACAATATTTTAGCTGTTTTGCCTGCTGGTATTGATGTAAATGATTTACTCTGTAATTTGAATAACCAGGTACCATCCATTAAGTTTACGTTAGAATTAGAAAAAGACAATTGCCTCCCTTTCTTAGATGTTTTAATACATAGAGAACCATTTCAATGTAAATTCAGTATTTATAGGAAACCAACCAACAACTAAACTTATGTCCATTTCTATTCAGGCCATCACCTTAACATCAAAATATCAATTTTTTCCTCTATGTTTTTACGAGCCTTGCGCATTGTCAGTCCCCATTATTTGGTTAAAGAAATTGAATATATAAGAAAAATAGGGACAGATTTATGTTATCCTTCACATATACTAGATATTTGTTATAACAAAGCCCACAAAAAGTTTTATAGTGGAAGTAACATGAAGAAAGAAACCCCTAAGAACATTCTTAGCTTGCCTTATTTTAGTGGTTTTGAAAACATAAAATCATTGTTGAAACCTTTTAATGTAAACCTCGTTTTTTTTATAACACACTCAAAAGAATGTTAATAAAAAATAGCCCTAAAGAAAACAACAACATAATATATAAATTTGCATGTTTGGGCTGCCCTCTTTTTATATTGGCCAATCTATCAAAGATTTAGATGTACGTATTAAGCAACATAAGTATTCTGTCAAAACTGGACAAGCATCCAATGCTATATTCACTCATTTAAGTGAAAACTCTCACAGGATAAATTGGACTGAAAGTTCAGTGATCGCCAGATCGAAAGGTTTCTCTTCAAGAAATCTATTGGAGTCCGCTATTATCCAGCTTACTTCCAGTTGTAATTTTAATCTTAGCCCTGGCATGTATTATTTGGACCCCTGTATTAGAAAAATGTTCAAGAATGACCTAAAAGATAAAATCACTGACTTCATTACAACTTAGTTACTTGATATATATTTTCTATATATCCGTATGTTTAATATAATTTTTTATTTGTAAAAATGTTCATCTTGCAAAAAGTTATTATTGTATATAAAAAAAGAGAGAATTATTTTGTTGTACTAAAAATTTTTAGGTCGTCAGTCACGACCCTGTATAATCTTTTAATAGTCCTGTCCCTGCTTCTGAACGGTTGATCCTAATCCTTTGTAAATACCTCTTAAATATTTAATCCTGTTTTGGGAGTTCTACTAATTCTTCAATTGTGTTGGATTCCAGGTACATATGTTTCCTTTATAATCCCCATCTGTCATTTATATGAGCTTTCTTTGTAAACATACTTTTATATTTCTTCAGTCTGCTAAGTAAAGGACCTAGTGTCGAAAGGCCTCGCAGCACTCCAGTGTTTCCGTTTCCTTCGTGGATTTTATCTTTATTTATATATTCATCACGTTCCATATTTTCGTGATTCAGTTATACATACATACATACATACATATATATATATATATATATATATATATATATATATATATATATATATATATATATATATATATATATATATATATATATATATGTAAAGGCCATTTCTGAGCCTATACTTGATTTAAGTCTCTGTTTTATGAACAGAGGTTTGATCTCGCTTATTCCGAGACATTGTGTGATAGCAGTAACGTGAGCCGGCATCATAAGTTATATCTTTCCCTAACTAAAATCTAAGGACTACTGGAATGAGATACTAAGTACAAAACTAAAACCCTTTATTGACAAAAATCTACGAAAAATAACTTCTTAAAAATTACGAAGAATGAAATCCAATGTTTCACATAACTATCAGAAAATCTTCTAAGGAAATAATGCTCCAAAATCATAAACCCCCAATTACAGAAAATAACTCATCTGTCAAAACATGAACACGTCAATCAATTAAAACAGGTCATCTCAAATGTCATACCACTCTCATCCTTGTAGGAGGGAGAGAGGAAAAAGGAATAGGAATGGAGTGGAACAGAAATACTCACTCCACAAGTCCTCTGGGACAGTCTCCATGTGAAAAATCACTCACATCTTCAGACACACATGAAACGGATCTCACAAGTCCGATTCGAACAACGGTTCCTCCCATTATATTCATTATGTAACGCACGAACGAACGTACTTTTGTATGACATCATTCGAGGTCAAAGTTCGGCAAGACATGCCTCTGTGCTTCGAAGCGTCACGAAGTACACGTACACACCATACATTATTAAGAAGCATCCTTCAAAAACCGGATTTTGTAACTGGTTCAGCTTCTAGAACGTTCTTTGCTGAAAACGCATTTCCCAGCCCGTGTCTTGTCACCAAGGTGGTTTCTTCGACCCTTGTGGTATGCGAATGTTTCAGCATTTTCCTATTTGCTGCGTATAGTGAAAATGGACCCTGTGAATAGCTGACACAACTTTTCAAAGGTCACCTTCGCGAGCCTTTACAGATTGCTCGGTCCACGCACCTGAGGTGGACCCCACCTCAAAATGTCTAGGTGCAAAACTTATATATATCTTATAACACAGATATTATAGTACAACCAGTTCATTCAAGAAACGCATTAATCTAGACGATTTGACTCCTGGTACTGCCTCACGCTGAAAGGCCTGCGACTGCACACGCCAACGGTAATCGAACCAAGATGAAAGGCTTGCGACTGCACCAGTCAAAGCTGAATGTATTCTTGCGTCTCCCAGCGATCCGACGAAGATGAATGGCTCACAACTGCACAAGCCCATGTTGAAAGTGGCGCTCGCAAATCCTTTTTGCGCCAACCCAACGTCTCCTCGAAAGTACGGCAACATGAAGACATCCTGCCCGACATCTCTCCAAAGTGCAGAAGTAACGTTGACAGCTTTCTCATATGTTGAGGACGGTGAAGCTATTCCAACCTCTCCATTTCGAGGGAGTGGTATTTTCCGTGAGTCGGTCATATCGACAGTCATATCAAAAAGTAACTCGTCTATTCCTACCATATTATTACTGAACCAGATAAGACTACTAGTGCAAAGGTCATATGTTCTCAATGTGAAACAATTCCAAGTTGGCACCCGGAATTTCCACAGTCAACTCACTATCAAGTACCCTAACTCTAAGGAACTATTCATAAAAATTCTATCCAACAGAAAAAAGTACTCAAGAATCCTATCCATACACTGAACAACGAAAGGCAATCCTAAACATCTGAAAGGTATCATATATCGTAAAAGACATCAAGGTTCTACTCCGGTTAGCGAACATTTTGCAATACCTGACTAATTCTCAACACCATAGCAATTGACTTAATGGCAATCTTAAACCTCTCCTAAATCCTAACTGACATATCCCAACCCGAAAAAGATCAGACCCGTTCGGTCCGATATACTAAATACCTCCCCAAAACAAAATCCTAAACAACAAACCCTTATTCTGTAACTCTATATTCAAAGATATTGCGTCAGACGACAAAACACATCATAACATAATAACACAATAACACACGGGTCAAATCTCGTATGAAATTAGCCCATGTCACAATTCCCAAAATCATATGAAAAAAAACCATTAACTCAAAGTAACCCATTACTATCGCCAAGTGCGAACGATGAAATCCCTAACCGCAGTTGCGATCCATATAAAAAAAACAAAAACTCAAATTCATATATCTACAAAACTCTACGGCATTCTGCACACAATTTACACTACATACCGCAGCTTACATCAGAAATCACAATGAACCCGAACTATTAAAAATTCGCAAAACTCTACGGAGTAACGTCCTCCTGAATTACAACAAACTACAAGTCATGCCCATTTACAACCCATTAACACCCGAAAGGAAAAAAAGTGACCCGTAACTACCCATTACCATAACAACAATACAACCCAGGAATGCATCCATGCTAAGAGTACTTCGCAAGTTATACTTAACTTTCCTAACTAATAAATTATTCTCCAACTCTAGACCAGAAAAAGGCAACTTATACCCTTTCTTCGGTGAAACTCCCCTAAGAAATGCCTTAGCATCTGACAACAATTTATCTTCATCTTGCTTTTGTTCGAGCAAGCCTATGTCCCAAGTGACATTTTCACCTGTAATATAACACACAGCGTTACCCTCAATATCACGAATAACAATCTCTCCCGAGACTGCCGACTCACTATTTCTCCATGAAGTATGCACTGTAGAAATGTGTATGTCCTCTACATGCGATATCTCAGAACTACTAGTATCAGAGACATTAGACACCAAATATTTACTCTCTTCTCTCACACAGGATTCGGATTGCACTCCCTCATCTTCGACTGGAAAATATCTGCTCAATGCATCTGCAACCACATTATGCTTACCTTCAATGTATTTGAGGTTTGCATCAAAATCTCTCAATGTCAAAAACTGCTGGATCAACACTTCCCTTTGTCCAAACGGAAAGTGTCACTCAAGCAAAGGCAAGCGCTCTGCCCACATACTCACACACACATACCCACACGCACATACGTGTGTGACTACAAAAACCAAGAAGTGCATTCACACTTGTGCAAAAACTGTTTTGCACCGCGCAACTCATAAATATCACTTAGGATACTACCCAAATATTAAAGTTCCCAGAAATAACCCAACAACCAAATATCACCCTTACATAATACACACCGATGCGTACCGCAGATTGATATAAAAAAAAAAAAGAAAATACAACACGCCACAATACGCTCAACGCTTCACTAGGCGTGGCAAAGCAAGCACGACGCTCCGCCCAAACTCGTGACGCAATTACTATGTCACCGTGGTGATGACGTAACACACTCGTTGCAACCGAAACATTAGTTTAAAACTCAACGACAAAAAACACACAGTTGTCCCTATCACCAGTTACAACACAACGAAAAGGACAATTTCACATTAACAC
>JANJGK010004273.1:0-20000 GCA_039081455.1 Macrobrachium rosenbergii
GGGGAGTGAAGGGATAACGGAGAGGAGCAAAAAGGAGAAAAGGAGGATGATGAAAAGATGACCGATGACTATGGAAATATTAGAAACAACAGATATACCAAAGCATAAATAATATCGTTGAGTTCGTGGTGAGAAAAGTATCGTTACTTGTGATTCTGTCAGCCTGTCTGCTTGTATGTGCCCAAAGGTACGAGATGTCATGTTTTAAGGGAAAGTGAATAGACTGCAGAAAAGCATATTACGCAGTAGGATGATTTAACTTATATATGTGAACATATGATGAAGAAAGCTTCCTTTGACGAAACCAGACAATATAAATAAATTGGAAATGATAAGGAAATAGACGAAGGAAAAGCGATTTTTGCAGAAGCAACTTTGTTCTCGTGCATCCTTACATCATGTCCGCTCTTACTTCGTGAGCATTCTCGTCAAGGAGGGACACGCTGCAATTGAATCATTACCTACTGAGGGATTCAGAACCGATGAAGCACGGTTTTTTCAGCAACAACTTTTTTAATCAAAGCATCGGATAAAGGTGAAAGTTGGCAAGTGTATATTTTATAACCCTACCTAATTAATTGCAAGTGGTTATTTACTACCTAAGTTCAATAGTTCTGGTACTTACCAGAGTAAAAAGTGGGTTTCCTATGCCAGAGCCATCAAAATCGCAGGTAAGGGTTTTGAACACAATAATGACGTTAACCTATGATGTCATAAGGCTCCACCCACAGTGAAGAGAAGTTTACATATGGGGAAAACGTCTCTTCACTGTGGCTCTGCCCACTTGGCGATGGCATATTCACTAATTGATATTAGCACCCAAGACCAAGAGAAAGGGAAGGTTTGCTCACTTTCCCCCAAATATCCCATGCAGGTGGAGCTTTGTCTACTTCCTTATTGCATCAGCAGGTGAATTGCCGCAATGAGCATGTACCTCGAAGATATGTCATCGCCTACATAGTTACTCCAGGCAGGAGGCAACGACATCCAATTGGGTAGACCTTGTCTCTCTTGGCCTTTTTAATACCCATACAAGGCTTCAGCGATATCAATGATGGCGAGCAGGATTTGTCATCGTCCCCTTGATAGCATTATCATCTCAATAATTTTATTATTATTATTATTATTATTATTATTATTATTATTATTATTATTATGTATTATTATTATTTTGTGGAGGTTTCATTGCAACTTCCACAGCAGTTGTTTAGGACTAAGTTGTTAGCTTGGATTTCTTCCATTTTTCTTGATATTCGTATTGTTTCTACTTTACAAATAATTCAGTGCAAGTAGTTCATCCACAAATGAACCAGTCTATAGCTCATTTGTTAGATCTACATCTATTCAGGGCGGGGAATACAAAAAGACAATCCATTTTGTTTATCTCAGGTTTGACACTATAGCCTTCTGTTTGCAGCATGTCAGGAGCGGTCACTAGAAGTAGAATTTAAATGAAAAGCAATGATGCCTCATTTCCCTCAATTGTTAGAGTTGTAAAGTCAACGCCATTGTTTTATTTCAGTTAATGTAACCATTGTTATTTTTCTTGGTTTTTTTATTTTATATCATATAACACCCTAAACAGCGCTTGTATACTCGCTGCAAATAAAAGGTACTGGTAGGAGTCAAGATTTTGAGGCAAGCTCAAGCTATTATTTACCTGCTTCAATATCAATCAAATGTAACACGATTTATATTGATATGCATGGAAAGGAAAAATATATTGAAATCAGTTTGAATGAGGAACATATTGTTATAATCACTGTGTTTTAATAGATATGTTTTAGGAGGTACAAATAAAACATCTAACACTATACATAATTAATTTACAAAATGTCTTCGTCGTCGTCACTCTCGAGGAGGAGGTCATCATCCACGTTTTCATCGTCGCTAGCGAGATCAATAATGACTGGTCCACGCTCTCATGGATAATGTCCGATTTCAAGTACTCTTCCTCAAAATGACGTTGTTGTCTAACAGCTCCTGCCCGCACTTTTGGGCGGCCAAGTAACCATTACCCACCATAGAAATAATTACCTATTCACACTAGAGTAAATCTTGCCACAGGTCTTCTCGCTTCAATACAAAGTGGTAAGCCGTAGCACAAATGCAGTCTTGCAACCACGGGGACAATTCCATATCCTGCTGGCCATTATCGAATTTGTCGAAGCCTAAATTCTTTAAGCATTTAAGCATATCCATTCACCGCCTACCTGGTGGATGGGCGGAGCCTTATGACGTCATATGTTACGTCACGAATTGTTTTAGAATCCTTGTCTGTGATTTTCTCGGTCCCGGCATCGGTGACTTCATTTTACTCTATAAATATCAAAACTATCGAACTTAGGCTCTAAATAATACTTGCAAAAATTAGGTAGGGTTATAAAATATACACTTGCCAACTTTCAGCTTTATCCGATGCTTTGATAAAAAGTTGTTGCTGAAAAACCGTGCTTCATCGGTTCTGAATCCCTCAGTAGGAGATTTAATGGCGCCAAGGCAGTGTGTTCATAAAATCAACAGAGATCGGCAATGTTATTTGAGGAGAAATATAACATGCAAATTAAAACCAGGAAAACAACAAATGCCAGAAACACTTCTTAACGCCCTTCAGTCGTCTGCTAGAGATTTCCGCTTCATTCGCACCGCCGGTGCTAAACATAGGCGAGGCTGTATAACTACTTCCAAGGGCTAACAACCTTAGATATTCGTCTGTTTGTTAATCCTATACACACACACACACACAAACACACACACACACACACACACACACACACATATATATATATATATATATGTGTGTGTGTGTGTGTGTGTGTGTGCGTGTGTGTGTGTGTGTGTGTGTTAGCTCCATCAATTTTTACCCTAAAAGCAACTCGCCAACACACGAAATATCCAGAAGTGGCCAACTTAACTATGAACTGCTGCTTCTGAGATGAAATTATTATGCCGTGGTTTCCTCACCTGCCGATAGTACTACATGAACACTAGATAGCATAATAATTTCATCTCTGAAGCAGCAGTTCATATTTAACTTGGCCACTTCTGGATGTCTCCGTAGGGAGCTAGTGCCATCATGACACCTCGCACGGTGCACTGTAATCATTACTTACGTTCTTTGCAGCGTCCCTTCGGCCTCTAGCTGTCATCCCTTTTATTCCTCTTACTACATGTTTTTTTTTTTTCTTCATAGTGTATGGTAGATTACAGTAAATGACATTTATAAAAATAATATATATAATCTCATACTCTTTGCACATTCTAGATTTTAGCACCACAATTTCAGTGGGAAGCAAGGCGAAGATCGTCCAAAACAGAAACGAACAAAATATCTGTTATATTACTACTTATCAGTTTATTCTGCTATATTTCTCATCATTATTTCGTTTCTTGCGAAAAGAATTAACGTTTTGTTTACAATTGCGCGCAAACATATCCCGTAAAACAGTTAAGCAAAATGATTTATCGTAAAGGTTTAGCATTTTAATACCAGACTTTATTCCAAACAGGCCTCCGAAGTCAGTTGTTACTCATAGAAGTAAACCGCACCACCCGCCCCAACACCCGTATGTTTTCAGGAATCCTGCGAATTATTAACTGGTGCCAGGTTTGCATGCCCTCAAATTCGACAACCTGTTACAATGAAGTTATCATTATTTGCGTTAAGGAAACAGGGGGGACTTTATTGAAAAGACGCCTGTCACAGTATCTTATGATCCTTTAGGTGAAGTTTGGGGTCTCTAGCTACACCCCTTTCATTCGTTGTATTGTACATCCGTTTGTAATCTCTTACATGTCACCCTCGCCTAACAGGTCTTTCAGCATTATGGTACAGCGGTGATAACCGCACATGCCCCAGCGCTTTGCCACGGGGGGCAGTACTGGGGTGTTGCAGTTTGCATGGGGGGGGGTGACTGGTTTTGGGTAGTTGAGTGTGTGGAGGTCAAGGACCTGTTAGGGGTGTTCTTCTTTGTGGGGGGGAGAGGGTGAGAGAGAGGAGCAGCGACGACTCACGAGCTCTATCATATATATATATATATATGTAGTGAGTGTGTGTGTGTGTGGGGGGGGGGGGGGGGTGTGTGTGGGGGGGGGGGGGGTATGTAGTGTGAGTGTGTGTGTGTGTATATGTAATGTAAGTGTGTGTGTGTGTGTACTAAAGTTGTAAAATATACAGTACTCTACAGTACTTTCTATCATCTACCTCTATCTATACACATCAACTCTATATATATATATATATATACACACATATACATATATATATATATATATACATATAAGTGTGATGTGTCGAAATTATTACAATTTCAATGAGTGGGGAGAGCCGGTCACGTTTCCATTTCTATAGATTAGTGGCACAAGGGTTGATTTAAGGCCAAGGGGCAAATTCACCAAGAATGTAAATCACAGAAATATCTCTCAAGGAGGATCATGGAAAGTTCTAAAACTTAATTTTTCATTACAAAAATCAATCTCAGTCTAAAAGCCACGCACATAAAAAAGAAAAAACCTATTAGGGTGTACAAAACAAACCTTTCGCCCCAAACACACCCTTTCACACGACAGAACAAGAGACAAGTTTTAAGAGGAGGGAGAACAAACCTATTTCTATAAAGGCCTGGAACTTGGTAGAAGAGATGAAAGGGGAAGAGAACCTTAATCCTAAATTATACAAAAATAATATTTAAACCCATGCTAAATTATTTATGAACAAAGAATATTCTGAATTTTAATTATCCCAACACCAAAGTGATTTATTGATGAATTAATATAAGTGGCAGCAACACACACACCGCTGTCCAGCAACGGTCCCGGAGTCACAAGGGGTCTGAAGTTGGAGGATACAGCACACTGACCTGAGTCAGTAACGTTAATGAATAGTTATCACAGTTTCTGTCCTAGGCGGCTCTAAGAACACATACAGGCGTTTTCATGACTCCGGAGGTTAGCAGGGACGAAGGCACACAAGACCAGGGGAAAGACAGGCTATCTCTCCAAGGGGAACAGGGGAGTCCAGAGATGAGAAGGCGTAGAGAAAGATGTATCCATTCTCCAAAACCAAGGGGAGCATAGGCAGTGCCCTCCACGTCACACAGAAATGGCGTCTGTCCAGGACACATGAAAAAATGCTCTCAATCAAGCAAAGGGCACTAAACTCCAGAAAATCTCTACTGTAATGTAGGGTCGAAATAAGGCATGTAAAACCTCCAAGCTAAGTAGCCGAAACCACACTGTCTTCACACTCGGCCATTGATCCACACAAAACGTGAGGAAAGGTACAGGAAACCACCAAATAATAACAACCCTCTGTGGGAAACAAAATGAATTTTAATGAGCTTTTCTTGTGGCACAAAAATTAAATTGAAATGACGTGAATGGATTTGCCTCAAAGGCCATAAATAAAAGTTAAGCAAATTATTACAATATCTATACATACACAAATATATATATATATATATATATGTGTGTGTGTGTATATGTGTATATATATATATATATATATATGTGTGTGTGTGTATGTGTATATATATATATATATATATATATGTATGTATGTATGTACGTATGTAATCTCTACAGCACTGACACATATTCGACACCGTTCACGCACAGTGCGCCTATGTCAGACCAGCAAACCCATCCTAAAATATATTTTTGAAGAATTTGCTTACGTGACTGTAACCCTGGAGCGCAAGACCTGATTTTTGGGAAGATGGTGACTGATACGTCTCTGGGCGCCCTGCTCAAAATTCCTCATTTTCTTATCAGTCTGGCTCCGCCTTCTCCTACTCGGGCATCTCTGACATCCATCAGGAAAAAGTGTCTCGATCTTTTCGATTGGATGAAAACATTTGGCGAGGAAAGTCTTCAGTACATTTGAAATGCTAATTTTCCTCACCTTCACATTTTAAAATGGATCTATCCTGCTATCTCCTCTCATTAAAAAGTCATTCTCTCAACGTTTCGTTTTATTCATAATTTCACATTTATACGCGAATCCATTGCAATATTAGTAACAACAATGAAAACAATGATCTAACAGAACCAGCTTTACTATTAATTTACACGCATATGCATACAGCAGACAGACGCACAGTCAAACACGCACAAGCACTTTCCCACACATATAATTTTTTTTATAATCATAAATGTTTAGTCACATATATCGATTCATATGGAATCTATTATACCCTGGGAATAACTCACACGCAAGGTCAATTGTAATTATTTTAAGTGCATCTGCGTCGGCCAGTATTCGAACTATGGCACTCCCAGGGTATACTGAAGTCAGTTTTAAATGATATTTGTTAGTTAATGTTAGTGTATAACTGTTATTGCACATGTGAACTGTAATAACGGTAGTGAGAAATCCTTGTCTAAATACGGCATGTATGTTTTTTTTTTCTCGAAACTTTTGTTCAAAGGCATTTTTCTGTTATCAGAAGTTAACAACTGAGACTCCAAGCGGTATGGGGAAAAAAAAATCAAGGAATTAGCGATGAAGTTTATTTCCATTTCCAGTATTTCTTTTTGCTTTGAAATTCCTCGTTTTTTCCTTTCTGTAAAAGAAAAGTATTGAGATGGCTATTTATCTGTCCGTCCTCACTTTTTCTGTCCACCGTCAGATCTTAAAAACTACTGAGGCTAGAGGGCTGCAAATTGCTATGTTGATCATCCACCCTTCAATCACCAAGCATACCAAACTGCAGTCCTCTTGCCTCAGTATTTTTTTTTTTTTATCTAAGGTTAAGGTTAGCCATGATCATGCGTCTGGCACTGCTATAGGGACCGACAACATTGGCCATCACCGGGCCGTGGCTGAGAGTTTCATACAGCATTATACTCTATACAGAAAACACAATTGCCCCGAAGAAACTTGGGCGCATTTTTGGCTTGTTTTTTTACTGTGTCCATTTAATGAGAATTTTTTTCGCTTTTCGAAGGACCACTGATCAATCCCACCTGCGACTCCCAAAGTGAGCTGACCTGACTACCAGGTACGTGATTCAGCGTTTCTGGCGGCAGAGGCACGAAGGGTTTCAAGGAAACGGGGCTCAGTTGTCGCCTTGTATCGAATCCGGACCTGTTGTCAACGAGATGAGTGAGACAAAGCTAACCACAGAGAAATAAAGATGATAGAAAGTTAATCAAGAGAATTCTCGAATGAAGCCAGAAATAACACGAGTAAAATTATACCTTCTCTTTCGATAAGGGCTTCTCAATTTTAGCGATGAAGGGTTCAACCCTAATGAACAATGAGTGATGAAGCCTTTGGCAGTCAAAGACCAAGCCTCCCCTGTTCTCCCTTCCACATCCCCCATCCATCAACTGGTTGTAAATTGGTGGAAACCCCTTTTACTGACAGGGTCGGGATCAGAAACTAGATTCTAATTTGAGCTCCGTGAGAGACCGGTGTTTCTTCCTTGATTATGAGAAACGTCGATCCCGTAATTAGTCAGTTCCTTAATGACTACGATGTGGTTTTGCTTCTAAGCTTTGAAAGGATATTAACAATTACTATAACAGTGCGTAGGGGATGTATGCAAATAGTTAGAATATCTTTTGCTTTCCTTTATGCCTCTAAGATTACTCTTAATGAAAATCTTAGTTTATATAAAGAAATAAAAAATATGGGGCAATATGCATTTTATTACCATCTTTATAACATGAATGAAAACATAAGCACCTGTAATTACTCGTTAAAATCGTACTAATCAATCACCATTTCTAGTTCAAAAACCAGCTACTGAACATTCGGTCAATTTAATCTCAGTCTCCGGAAGTTGAGAGAAAGAAGAGAGAGAAAATAACCCTCCAGTTATTTCGATCTAAATCAATCTTCATCCATCTTGAAGTTTCCTTCTGCTTCTTTTGCCTCTTTTATCCGAAGACTTTCTCCTTCCCGCGGTCGTTTTCTAATTCGTTTGTCTCTCTCTCTTTTGTCTTTATTTGCTTCCAAAAAGGATTTTAAATTGCGTCATGGTTCATTCGAAAAGTTCTAACGCTGACAGATATAAAAAGATATTAAAAATGTCTAATCACGCCTATCTATCTACCATCTATCTATTCAAAGAGTAAAGGTTTGATTTGTTTTCTCATTTCAGAGAAGTCGATCAGTTCCCATTTTCATATTCAGTTGCTGAACAAATAGAAACAGCAATTCTAATTATAATATTCTTGTTGCTTACTAATAGATAGAGCCTGGTCATAACAATTACATTTATAATAACTCGCCCTTGAACTACCTATTGCAGTTTACATGTAGATGGTGTCTGGCACACCATCGTGATCACCCACCTGCGTATTGCTAAGTCCAACATTATTTATTAAGTTTTGTTAGATTATCTCTGAACTGTTTTTCGTCAAATTTTCCTTCTGACAAACACACAGAGGTAACTTTATTTCCCAATAGTATATTTTAATTAACTTTAATATTGCTGAACACACCTACACTTTTCAGATTAATTATAATTATCTTTCTTTGTTAAAGCCTTCAGCCCGAGTTCCAGAAGAATCGAAAATCCTTAAAAGGTAAACAGATAAAAAAGAACTGGAAACAGAAGTATTAACGTAAACGAAAGAATAAATAACAAATAAATTACGTTAATTGACATTAGAAATATTAACTTCCTCCTCAAAATATATTAATTTATAAATGAAGATAATTAAAGACTAAATTCTACAGATATACAGATATCGTATCGGTTTCTGCTGTGGTTTAATAATGATGAAATATCAGAAGATGATGATGATTTAGACTGAACCAGCCATATGCCAGCACGGGTAAATTTCACATCAGAAACAAAGAAGTTTGGGGGAAAAATGTTATAATACCGGAGTTGTAAATTTCTGAGCCATATTAAGAACCAATCCCAGAAGACATATAACCGGAAAAAAGCTCCTGATATGAAAAGAAACTAAATGGATTTTCATATTGGTTCAGCGTTGGAAATATGAAGCGAACATTCTGATATGAAAACAAGAAAAAAAAATTCCAGAAAATCTTATTGCTAAATCTTAAGAGATACTGAAGAGCAAGAAAAATCTTCAAACGTCTGTTGATTTTAAAGCGGAGGTCTCCTTTGAAAGTATCAAGTTAGTCGTCTAAACACGATTTCTTCCATGTTGAGAAAATAGTCATTACTGTGGGGTGTTTTTCTGGATTTACTTTAGCTTTGGTTACTCTCCTATTATTAGCTTGCACTCTTAGCTTTTACGGCGAGTCATCTGATTTTTCTTCCTGTCTTGGCATCAGTACTTTTCACCATCTTCCTTTCATTTTCTTCAAAGAGTGTGCCTATGGAGACCCTTTAGAAAAATAATAATTCTGATCTCCCAACCACCGCCTCTGGCTGTAGACCCGCATAATCACTCTCATAGTAGGAAATCTCGATATCCGAAATATTGGAAAATTTCCATTTAACAATCAAATAGTATGTTGCCACAGTGTTCATTGGTTTGGCATTATTCTATTTGTTATGCCCTTCTTTCCATTTTCTTTTCATCATTGTGTTTTTCTGAACTTGATTTTAAAATTTAAGGACAATTTCAGCTTGTTCTTCTTGAAAGTATTTTTTTTTTCTTCATTTTATTGTTAACAAAAATAGTAATTAGAATAAAACAAATCACTTTCATTACAGCTTTCAACTTAGCTCTGGACTTACATAACGTCATTTGAGCTCAATGTCTAGACATAAATGGGCAAAGCTTCAGGTTTCTGAGGAGAACAGGTCTTGTGGGTTTGGGAGCTTCTACTTCACCATCCGAATATTGGCCATGTTTTTAGATCATAGGTATAAAAAAAATGTATTTTTTTATAAACAGAAAAATCTCAGAGGAAAGCAACATCTTAATCTTCCCAATATATCCTTAGCCATTAAATGCCCCTTTCTGGCACTGAGGCATCTGGCTCTGAAGGAAAACTCAAGGTCCAGATTTCACATCTGTTGTTTTCCTGCAAAGCTCTGTTCTCAGTTAAGGTCTATTCATGTTACATTGTTGTAGTATGGTTTTTGTTTTCTTTCATTTCTTTCGTTGATACTTTTGTGGTTTTTACATTTTTAGAATTTCATCCCAAATATTTTTGATACTTCTAGTTACAAAAACCATAAGCTTTTAGTTTTTGGTCATTACAAACCAGACTTCAACATAAGACCAAAACAAAGGGAGGGATGCAACTAATAAACAAAACGATTTTGTGTCAGAATGACTTCGGCAGAAAAGGTTTTAATTAAGGAAGAAAAAGAACCTTGATTGTTTACAAACGCTGTTTGGAACGCTCTTCGCACCTAGTGTTTTTTAGACTGTATTCTGAGGTTTTTTTCTCATGACACTGGACTCCAACTTGTGAGTAATATGGCAGTGAATTAATTAGTGCTTCAAGTTAACTTGTTTGTTGCACAGACTCTTTACTTAGACCTAGTTTGCCTCAATACCCTCTAGGGGGTTTCAGGCCTGAGGCTTCCGGTCGGCGCAGGTGATGTGACGTAATCACAGAAAACGGAATGTTTTTCTACCTGAAGGCGATGTAATCCAAAGACTTCAGTTGGTTTAAAGTTTTCTTGTCCCCCTCATTATGACTCCGCATGTGATGTCATATTCAATAAATAAAAAAATAAATGAAAGAGACATACGAGGATTTCAGAATATACCAAATAACAGCGTTGCTGTGAAATTTCTTGAGGCTAATGTTTTTGACGTCTTTATAAGAGAGTACGAAGACAATGATCATTTTGGCAACGGGGAAAAGGTCCTACTTGTTAATTTGAGCAGTGTGTATACTTATGTATCAATACGTTATGCACCATTTGATTTGGAAGACTCCCTTTTAACTAGTGTCCTCAGCCAGTATGGAAAAGTCCTCCATCTAAGACAACACTTTTTCTCATGGGAGGGCGAGTGGTCTGTCAAATGGAACACGCACTGTGAAAATGGAAATAAAGAAAAATATCCCATCCTCCATAAATGTTTGTGGTTTTAATGTTGCTTTTCTGTATAATGGCCAAAAAAAGACGTGTTATAAATGCGGAAGAGACTTTCATATGATTTTCCAACGATGCCCAATAAGGATTCTGATAAGGGTGATGCACCGGAAGGAAATGGAATTTATGATATTCAATATACTTAAAAGATAGTGAAGGAAATGCGGAACAACCAAGTAATGGAAATAATATTAACAGGGACAAAGAAGAAGCTAGTGTCCTTGAAAACAACTAGATGGATAATATATGCGAAGCAGTAGAACAACAACTTGTAATCATTCCTTTATCCCCAAGTGTTGATGATGTTGATGGAATTCCAAATGGAATAGAAGATAAATCACGAGACTTGGATGGTAATATTACAACCAATAATGGTAATAAAAAGGATCCTCACAGCGACAGTGACATTTTTGCAATAAAAAGTGCACACCCGAAGGTGCTTCTCATGTTAAGGAAATAACTGATGATGAGATGAGAGGCCTCCCCCATAAGACGAACCTCGTGTTCCTTATACTCTTGGAAGTCTCTCTCCCGTTGATGATGATAAAGATGAAGAACTGGAAGGTCTTGAAGAAATTAGTGTAGCGGCTTCAGTGTATAGGAATGATGAATCTGTGGATGATATTGCTGAAGAATGTGACATGGATTTAGAGGCAAATAAAGCGAGTAATATTGAAGATGATTTGAAAAAAAAAAAAAAACGGTAAAGGTTCAGACATGACGTCAGAAGGTCAGTTTAACATAGATTTAGAAACTGTAGGTGAATTAAGGCTCACTAAAGGAAAATCCTCTAAAGAAAAAAGGAAGGAAGCAAAATTGAATGGGAAAGGTAGGTTGTCAAAGAAAAAGAAAATGTAATTGTTAAATTTTTTCGGCTTTATAATGGCTCTTTTTGTTGCCACTTTAAATAAAATCGATATTCTGCTAATTCAAGAGCATAATGTTAAAAATATTTCAGTTTTGAGTTATCTCACTAATTTGACGATTATAGTGTTTAATCCATCAACCAGTTTAAAAGGAGTTACACTGATATATATAAATAATAAAACCAGAGGAGAATTGTGGGTGTAAGAGTATGTTACAATAATGCATATACCTATTATAAATGTGTATGCTCCATCTGGTACAAGTAAATCTGCTGAAAGGGAAGACTTCTTTAGAAATGAAATATTGTGCTACCTGAGACATAATAATGATTATCTCATTTTTGGAGGTGACTTCAACTGTGTAACGTGCACAAGAGATTGCAGTAATAATAACAAAGCTTTGTTATCTAAGTCTATGAGTACTCTTGTGAAAAACCTTGCTTTGAAAGATAATTACAAATTCTCAAACAGAATACCAGAGTACACTTGCATACGTGAAAACTATGGATCCAGAATAGATAGGATATATGCTGTAAAGTTATTTGATAATATAATATCTGCTGACACCGTTCCAGTAAGTTTTTCAGATCATAGTATGGTTGTTTTGAGGTTAAACATTAACACAAAATTTGCACAGCGTATTAGAAGTTAAATGTGAAAGTTTTAGATTCTGATGAAATTGGAGAAAATTTTCTACATGTTACATGGCAGTGTATAAAGCAGAAAAAAAGAACATTTGATAATATACTTTTATGGTGGGACTCGGCAAAATTGCAGTGTAAAAATTTCTTTATCAAATTGTGTAAAAAGATATCACAAGTAAAGTAAAGTATGGTCTGCTGAACAAGATTACGCCATTTTTATGAATTTAGCTACAAAATTGTATAAATTATGGCAGTATTACCCTTCTCAAGGATAGGATTTGTGACATCCAGAATGAAATTTTAGAAGGTATAAAGCTAAGATCCAAACTAAATGATCTTACAATGGGTGAAAAATTATCTGCACATCTACCTAGTGCCGAGAAAAAGTAAAATCATGCTAGTATTACTGGCATAAAAAAAACCTAGATGGTTCCTTTATAGAAGGCACAGAGGGAATTTCTATTGTTGTTAAGGAGCATTTTGAGAGCCTCGATGGCCAAGTCGGTTAGAGCAGCAGCTTCGGACTTCATAGAGGTCTGTGGCGCAGGTTCAAATCCGCAGCCGACTGGTCAGAGAGGCAGACACTTTGCTATCCGTGTAGACACCCCTGGATTATGTATGTAATCAATGGATAGGTTTGCTTAGAAGCAAGTGGGTGTTACAGACTAATACACACACAAACAAAGCCACTCCAACATCTTCTAAAAACATAAACAGACACCTCACATGTCTCGAACTGTCGACCTAACCGCACAACAACTTCTCACTGCTGGGAGAAAGGGCGCTGGTGACTGGTACAATACATGCACATACGCTACCAGGGTCTAAGCAATGACAGGCAGGGCAGCTGATCGAGACTACTGTCTACCCTAAAGCCAAATCAAAGTCCTTCAAAAGAAGGCATCGTGCTTACCCCATACAAAATCGGAAAAAAGCACGTTAAAAGAAGAAGATTAAGGAGCATTTTGAAAGATTGTTTAGCATGGCAGCAGGCCAGGAAAATAGTCAAGACTATTTGCTTAGTTTCTGTCATTCTGGTTTGGACCAAGAAGATGTAAATTTTCTAAGTAGAGATTTAGAGGAAGTCGAGGTTTTCGATGCTATCAAGAGTATGTGTAAGGTAAATCTCTTGGATATGATGTGCTTCCTATAGAATTGTACGAAAAGTTTTGGTGTATAATAAAGTCTGATATTATGGAGGTGTTCAAATTCATTGGCACTATGAAATATATGTCAGTCAGTACTTGGGTATAATAAAATTATTAGCTAAAACAGGAGATTTATCCTTGGACGAACACTGGAGACCTATATTCCTACTGAATGTTGACTATAAAATCTTTGCTAAAATTTTAGCAAACATATTGAGATGTGTTACTGGGAAGATTGTCTCCCCAGTGTGCAGTGAAAGGAAGGTCAATTGTGAACTGTAATATACGATTCGAGATGTAATTTTTCATGCAAAACAAAGTAGTCAAGACTTGGCACTATTAAGCTTAGACTGGTCTAAGGCCTTTAATAGGGTAATATGGATTTTGATTTTAAAGTAATGGAGAAATTTGGTTTACCAGATGAATTTGTGGCTCTAGTCAGAAATCTGTATAAGGACTGTGAAAGTTGCATTTTTGTAAATGGGTTTATTAGTTCCACTTTTTGTATTGAAAGTCTGTGAGACAAGGCTGCCTGATGTCAATGCTGCTATATTGTATATTTCAAGAACCCTTAATAGGGCAATGAAGAGTAATAACAAGGTAGCAGGGCCAAGCCTTCCTAATAGTGTAAATATACGTCTGCAGGGTTATGCAGATGATTCATCTATAATTTTGTCAACTGGTGATTCAGTTAGAGAGAGTTATAAGGAAATACAGTTGAACTTGCGACATGTCCACAGCAAAACAAGGACAAAACTAGTATAATTGGTTTTGTTAAATGGGAGAACCGAAACATCTGGCCTCTTGGTTGGTTGAAAACTGTTGAAAGTATAAAAATTCTTGGTATAGTTTATTATAGTGATTTTGAGGTTACGTGTGAAGAGAATTGGTCTCACCTTGCTAAAACAAATATTGAAATATCAGTAGGTATGCTTAGTCAAAGACAATTATCTATTTTCCTGAAGGCTATTATTATTAATTCTCTAATTTTGTCCAAAGTTTGGTATATTTCTCACACTTTGCCTCTCTCAAAAAAGTACATTACTCAAATAAATATGCATATTTTCCGATGTATCTGAAGGGGCACTTACCATTCCGTAAGCAGAGATATTCTTTGTTTGTCTAAATAGAAAGGTGGATTGGGAATAATAAATGTTTACTTTAAATCATCAGCGATTTTCAGTTCGACAGTTCTGAATAATATTAGAAAGGATATTGGTTTAAGTCATTTCTGTTGCAAGATGAGGGTAAGCTTTTTGTTCGATTTGAAGGAAATAAATGAGGTTTCATTTGCGTCCACATCATTTTATCCAGTAGCAGTTGGTGTAATCAGAAAAGTTTGTCGCTAAGAAAAATGTCCTAACTTAAGTAGCAAAGACTGCTATGATTTTATAAGGCCAGAAAATGCACCAAAAATTTAAGAGAGTTATTCACTTTTGGACTGGAAAATGGTATGGAAGAGCATAAACAAACCTTTCATTGGTATCATGGAAAGAGAGTTTGCTTTTAAATACGCTCATGGAACCTTGGCGACCAACAATCGGTTGAAAATTTTAAATATCAGGAACAGTGATAAATATGATAATTGCGAAGATGTTGAATACATACTGCATACTTTTTATCTTTGTAGTTACATGAAAACTACATTGATGTACTTCAATTGTGCTATTCCATTCGCGCAAAGCAAACAGAGACAAGTTTTTAAAAACATTAGTGTTCAGTTCCAATTATAAGACAAAAAATTATCATAATAGTGCCACTGTATCAGTTGCAGGGTATTTGTATGCTGTTTGGGTTAGTAAAAAGAAACGTTATACGAAAGAAGAAACAGATGCCTTTGTTAAGAGCAAATTTTGTTATGATAGATGGCTACTAAAAAAATAATTACAAAGAGAGAATAAATAAAATGTTCACAAAAGAGTACATTAAATCTGCTTTTGAGTGGCTAAATTTAAAAAAAAATTCACAGCAGGAACTCTATTAGATGCCATGGGCTTATCATGAAAATTAGGCAAGGTTTAAAAGTATTACTTGGAAGGTTATAAGAATTGTTATGAGGACTATAAATATTGCAGAAATTGTAGTTGTGATAACTGTCATATTTATATAATTAAATTACGGAATGTAACCCACTCAGAATTTAGGGATTATAATATTACCAGTGTTGAGATTTTTTTTTAATATTGATGTATGTAAACATATAATTGTACTCCTGGTAAGAAGAAAAATTATCATTGTAAATTTTTGTAAATGCTGTGAAATAACTGTAAAACTTCATTAAAGTATTTTTCTAATAAAAGATAGAAAAAAAAATAGGGCATAGGGTTATTACATTCAGTCTATTCTTTACTCCTCAATTGTTTTCTGTTATTACTTTTAATTTAATTTAGAATCCCACCTTCCTAATACTTTCCGGTTTCAGTCGGTCATTGACTGTTTTCGAACTCAGACTACTCATTGCCTTCTCCAATACAAGTCACGTTCTTAATGCATTTATACCCTGTCATCCTGGAGGCTATTTATTCCCGCTCTTCTTCCTCCTACTTCCTGGTTCTTACCTTCTCCCTCTCGTTCAGCCCCCCTAACCCCGCCCCTGTCCCTCGACCTGAAAAAGTCAACTTCAAAACCACGAAAGGAATTTCTATTCGTCCTTTGCGAAGGATCCTCTTCCTCTCAAAATTTGCCGACCCTCCATGAAAGCAATCATCTTACCTCTCTTCTCTCTCGCACGGCTTCCCTCTTCTCTCTCTATTTGCTTTTTCTTTCCTTCCATATCGCGTTCATGCCTCAGTTCTTCCTTTTGATTCTAATCTGTTTATTCGGTTAAACTGCTCCTCTGATGATCATCAAAGGACTCTGTGCTGGATGACACATAACTCATGATGAAACAGTCAACATGGCCGAGCGTTCGTACGTAAACACTGATTAATGGCATACGTACTGGATTCACCATACCTTTTATGTCAGTTTTCCTGGGAAACTTCTTTGGTGAAGAGGAATCGAAATATCTTGAAACTGTTTGCGTGTTACCCTTGAGTTCTCAAACTTGAGGTTTAATTAGGGAACACTGGCTAACCACTGAATGGTATGCATTGCTTTAAAAATGAATCAGACGACTCATTATACTATTCAAATGAGCTTTAGTTATTATGAAAAAAAGGAATTTTTTCCTAGTTCAAGGATTCTGAGATTTATCGAAGATTATTCCTACAATTCCGCTTACTATTGCCCTTTCAGATATTTTATTACCTTAATAACAGTTTAATTCCTGCTTCATTTTACTTTTTTTATACGTAGTAAGGCCCTCAGATCATTACCTTTTCTTCTTATATATATATATATATATATATATATATATATATATATATATATATATATATATATATATATATATATATATATATATATGTGTGTGTGTGTGTGTGTGTGTGTGTGTGTGTGTGTGTGTGTGTTTTAAACTAGGGGAAAGGAACTTACCACAAAGGACAATGCTGATTTGACTAAACATGGCTGGTCTAGTAGAACATAAGAAGAAAAGGTAATGATCTGAGGGCCTTACTAGAAAGGGATTTTGAGCTAAACTCTTAGAATAACTAAAATCACATATATTTACAGTAACATGATCAGATGACGGAGAATAATTAAAACAGGTAAATGGGGTCCCACCAGAACACAAAATTAAGATGAAAAGATGATCACTGAGGTGCCGGAATCTCACTTCAAGGGCACTGAAGATCAGATTGCGGTGGTTTGGGCACGGCAATAAAGGACAATCGAAGGGAAAGGTCCACAGCGAGAAAACTCTGTCTGCAATGGAGAATGCATACGATTATTTGGCGAAGTTAGTGCAAATAAGGGAGCGAGGGTGTGCTGATGGCGCTAAGATTCCTCGATTGGAAACCTACGAACACTATTTAATAATAAGTCAGGTCTATAGGAGAATTTGCATTTGGGAACGGAAAAATGAGTAGCAAAATGAAAAGAATTACGTGACCGGTATACAACATATTCCTGGCACTTTACCTTACTCTGAACAGATGTACCAATGAACGAGGGGGGTGGGGGTCGAATTTGGGAAATTGGCACTGGAAAGATACTGGACTGAGTATGCAGTCACGTTGGGGGAACAGGCTCTAAAGGAGCGGAGCTCAAAGGGGACAGTGTTTGTCAGAAATGCGTCCGGGGCTGTCTCTCCTGTCTCTAAGAAGCGCGATAGGGCAGCCCCTTTTATGCCCTCGGTCCCGGCAGGATTAAGTTTTTCATTCTCTTAGACGTCCCACTTTTATGGGTCTTTGACGAACTAACTTTGACCTGGCCGGTCTCGCTGTGGGCCACGTGGTAGTGGGCTTTGGCCTCGTGGGTTGTTTGTGACCCATGCCGTAGCAAATTATAAGCAAAATATTTCATGATTGTATATCTCATCACAAAACGTAAGAACATAGGAATACGGTTATACGATTATTACTAGCGTAATATCTAAGAGTTAATCATGCACTTAAATGTAAAGTAAACTTTGTTATACAAAGTCATGCGGTTAGCTTGCCTTGATGAGGCGGTACAAATGCAGCATTCGTGGGGTTATGTTCGGTAATGCATACTTCTGTCAGGTGACTTAACGAAAATTCATTTGTCATGTTAAGCAAATAATACTTGAAACTCACAGAAGCAATGCATACTTGCTAGGAATTACGGCAGTTATAAACTTTGATATTGTATCGTGATGTCGAATGTGTATTGTTCCTGCTTGTCGAGTACGACACAGGTCTTGACTGCATATGAATGAATGAGTGAATGAAAATATTGTTCATTACTCTGCATAATTGTTATAGCATGAACTGATATGAACTAAAACTATAATTACTCTGTTACTGCTCCTCATAAACTCAGTACCAACAGGAGCAAGTATTCTGGAATAGTTAAAAAAAACTGCATGATTATATAATTAAAGTCCTTACTTTTAAATCAATAGCCAAATAAAAGGCACATATGAGACGAACTAATAAATAAGTGAAAACGACTTAATTACGTAACGATTAAATCATGTTTAAAAAGTACTTTTAAATGAATAACTCACAAGAAAACGAAAAATAAATAAAGCTACGGACAGAAGAGTTGATAGTTACTTACACCACTCAATACAGACATTTATACATAAATGGATATTAACATATGCCCACTCATTCCTCATGCGGATGACATCCGAATAACAATCATCGATTTTTAATCCTGGCTCAAGTCTCGTCTCGTGACGTCAGAATCCTCTCAGGACATAATTATCGACTAAGACCTCCACCTACGTGAAAGACTGTTCTGGGATTTCTTCGTTTGGTTATTGGCTTCATTTTTCCGATGAAGTAACCGAGCTGATTCCACCAATACTGGATTTGTTTTGGGAGACCGAGAGAGAAGCAAATGAGAAACTATTACTGAGAATTATAAAGACAGATTGAACCCTATCTCTCTTTCTCCTTCTCTCTCATTTCATTTTGGAGTTCTGGCTAAGGTAGAGTCATCTGCTCAGTCAATACAAGATTGACTTGTGGGTTTATGGTCTATGTGAGATACTCTCTCTCTCTCTCTCTCCAATTCATTTTCATTTCCATTGCTGAGATGCTACTTTATCCTACTGACCACTTCCAGAAGACTTTTATATCATTTACTGCAAAACTGTGATACTGTCTTTCTGTAGACCCTATTACTGTCGGTGGTCCTCAGTTCAAGAGAGGCTGTAATAATCGTCAACAGCGCCATGCATCTTTGCCTTCGATTGTCTGACATTAACAGTAGTTTACCTGAGTCTGTTTTGAACTGGTAGATTTTAATATGTATTTGTTGTCATATTTCTACTCTTTCATCACAATTCTAGTCGTTTTGGCTACGGGAGAGAAATTTTTTGGGAAGAAACCTCTTCTCTGACCAAGTTCCAGCTCAGAAGTCTGTTTATAATTAACAAATGATTTAACAACGTAATTAATTTAAGATTCTTATTATTTCCGGTGAAGATAAAATTTCCCTTTTCAATAGAATTTGCTTTCTGATAAAAGAAGAAAATAATAAAATTCATGTTTCAGTGTGAGTATACAACGCAGAGTTTTTGAATAATAATGCAATGATCTTTCTTCACCTTTTTAAAATGTCTGAATTTATCAACTTATCAGGAAACTGATACAACTCCTAAGCAAACAACAACAAAATACTTTTTATTCATTTCATATATGTCGAACTTATTTTTTCGGCATACTACACCTCAAGTGGCGCTAGGATCTCAAAAATAAAGTGAACAAAATAAAGTAAAATTTTCGCTGAATCCTAAGCTTTCTGTTTGTCTCTATATGATTAAGAAATCATTCTCTTGTT
>JANJGK010004273.1:25000-40000 GCA_039081455.1 Macrobrachium rosenbergii
AAGAGAATGGAAAATTATTGATGTTCCTGTGACTGAATTTATATTTTCACCTGTACTTGTCTCCTTCGAAACAGTGAGTGTTGGCGCATTACCTCGATGATGGTTGTACGGATGTTTATAAACCTTGATACAAACCCTCATTACGTGACTCCCTATAGAAATGCAGCTTCTGGTCCGCATCAGGGGAAGCTTGGCACGTTATAACCTAATTAAACATATAGTCCGTTATTCATTATGGCCCTCGTTCAAACATTCAGTCTTCTAGAAAAAGGGCGAAACTCGGAAATTGACTAAGGCAAATGACTTAACTGATTCTGGCGAACTTCTATATATATATATATATATATATATATATATATATATATATATATATATATATATATATATATATATATATATATATATATATATATATATATATATATATATATATATATATATATATATATATATATATATATATATATATATATATATATATATATATATATATATATATATATATATATATATATATATATATATATATATATATATATATATATATATATATATATATATATATATATATATATATATATATATATATATATTTATGTTTCCTGGTGCAGGTGGATCTTATGACTCCACAATTATTACTTTACTCGAAAATGGCCTTGTAAGATACCCAGGACATATAAAACACAAACAAAAAAAAGAAGTACACGGAGCGGAGGGCTCTTCACTAGGGGAAGTGCGTGAAACACGTGGATATAAAAATAGTTATATTTGATAGCACACAAGGTCAAAGGGAAAATTAACTGAAAACACGGTAAATTACTGCCGTAGAAGTCCTCCCGAAGGGGGGGGAGCTTGGGAATGCCAGGAACACGGACCAAGGATAATTCTGCTACAGGCGTCTTTCTGAAACGATATTTGGACCCACGTTACACACCTAATGCTGGAATTTGGGGATTGAATTACTCGGGGGTGCACTGAAGGCGCCAAGGACTCCCCGAGGCGTTACTTGTGACTCAGAGGAAAGAAGCTGTGAACACGTGGGCCTGGCTTGAACCAAGGAATATCAGGGAATACAAAGTTATAGGCCCAGAAATTAATAAATGCAAAGGGCTAAGTAATCGTGACTAGCAACTCGTTTTGGGTACATTACCACATTTGTAGGGGCGTAGGGATGACGACGTCTTCTGCCGAGAACCACGTGTGGGAGCGTGGACAAATGGTAGCCTCCCTCTCCAAGGTATTTCTTCAAGTCGTAGATTGGGGCGGAAAAGGGCGCCCTTGGGATGATGAAAAGGCCGCCGTTTAATATCAGCTCGCGTGTGGGAGACTTGCAATCCCCCTTGCAGTCTTCTAAGGCCACGTGGAATGGAACACGGGGCACAAAGGGCGGCGATGGGCTCCACGTGGCGGCGAGCGGAAAACGGAGGGCAGGGGCAAAACCGCCGAGACTTAACTTGTTCTCGGCTTAAACTAGCGACCGCGTGTGAGAACGAGCTGTCCTGGCCCTGACCTTTTATTGCTTCTGGACAGGGGTAGGGGGGGGGGGCGATGTCCTGACCCAGGTCGCCGACGCGGATATATCATAGAAAACGATCTTACTTCCCTGTACCAAAGAAAACAGTGCAAAACCAGATTACTGTCCCCAAACTATTATATTCTCTGAGCCCCTATACCCCGACCTTCAAAGGTTCAAACCAACCCAAAGCAGGAAAGGAGAACAGTTTCATAGCGTATTTTGGCGCTACTCTTTACAATATATATATATATATATATATATATATATATATATATATATATATATATATATATATATATATATATATATATATATATATATATATATATATATATATATATATATATATATATATATATATATATATATATATATATATATATATATATATATATATATATATATATATAGAAAGATGAGAAAGAGTTAAAAAGAGACAGTCAGAGAAGAGATAAATGTCCTCAAAACGATTTCTAAGCGTTCATTAACAAGGACAAACAGCGCGGTCAGTGTCTCTCGTGCGTAATGATATGTATTCCACGTCGCTTTCCTCTCAAGAAAAATATCTCTATAAAAAGGCCTCGTGTCCATTAACTTGGCTCATGTTTTTTTTTTTTTTTATTCTTCTCAACCCTCTTCTTTTTATGGGCTCGAGTGAGTGCGGCTATCAAAACAAACAAGTAAAGAATGAGCCGAAGTTTCTTCGGCTCAATCGCGTTTTATGTCCTGTGGTGGCCTCAGCCACGGCCCATAAAATTCTTAGCCGCGGCCCATGAAACTCACCTAGGTGGTGGCCTATGTTGTTGGTACCTACAGCGCTGCCAGAAGACAGTCCTGTGCTTGCTACCCGAGGGCTGTATTCTTCTAAGATCATCGGTGTTTGGATTTCTTATGATCACTTAAGCTAAATTATAGCCGCCAAGTTTTTCTGTCCCTTTATTCAGCTATTCGGGGACCTGTTAATGTTTAAACTGTGTATTAAATATCTAAATATTACGTTAATGACTATCAATTATCGCTTTTGGGTGTTTTCATTGAATTGTGTCACTGGTATTCCTGCTCTTAGACGAGCTTTGTCTATGTAGTATGGCATTTTGAAAACTATTTGTTATAACCCGGAGTAAGAAAAATTTCTTTATAACAAGAGTTACGTTACAAGTCGTTACAATACATACATATGAAGAGAGAGAGAGAGAGAGAGAGAGAGAGAGAGAGAGAGAGAGAGGAATAATGCATTCATTTTATTCAGAATTCAGTAGTTTATATCTGAAGTAATTACTCGCTTTTAAAATATTAGATACAAGGATTGATAACCTACAAACATTTTGGGATGTAGATTACCATAATGTTAAGTGCTTGAAATATTATATTCGAAAAGAAGAATGGCGATGACAACATTATCAATGGGACAAATACAATGGTTGTACGTTACTTTAAAATTTTTTGTACAAAGAAAAACTAAATATTTGCAAGATTCTGTCAATTAAATTATCAATTCAAACTACCAGCACATACCTTCTACATGGAGGTGGTGGCTGTACTACATGATAATAACAGCATCTTGCTGCGACAACAACAAACAAAAATCTTAAACTGCTACGTATTTTATTTGCAAGTAATAGTATCCTACTGGTTTGGCAATAAGAGAGATAGAGCATGGGTGAGTTTTGTAAAAGCTACTGGAAAATGCCAGCTTTACATGAAATATTTCTGTCGTGTCATAGTATAATATATTTTCTTCTCCATTTCAGTACTTAAGTAGAAATTATGAAATGGACAGCAACAGCCTGTTCTATCAGGAAGTAACGAATCTATTATTATTATCATTAAGAATATTTTTTTTTTTTTCTCAATTTTATTATTTCAATAAGTTTTTATTTTTCCTCGTTTTTATACTTCTCATTTATATTATCATATAAATCTTCAAAATTATTATTTTGTAATTATTTTTCAATGGGCGAGGCACGTGCCCAGGCGCCCTCCCCCCCTTCCCCTGGATCCACTAGTGACTAATCTGACAGCATCCTTGTCTTTTTGTCGTAGGCGTTTATTTTGTTTTTAACCTTCATCCTGTTGGTTTGTAACAGATTCCCAACGACGAGGAACTGCACGGACACCCAGCTACAGCAGACCCCGTTGTAACTTCTGGCACCCCCGCTGTAGCCTTTCAAAAGGACACCACTCCTGCATCTCTGCCCGCCCATGATGCTCCTGGCACATCGAATCGGCACGTTCCTGATCACAGGCCAACCCAGTCAGCAAGTAGTAACAAGAGGGAAAAGAAAAGGGTTCGTGATGAAACTGACAATGTTCTTCAAGAAGCATTGCGCCAACTTCCGGAGCTGTCATCATCCACTGAAGATAGGAATACAGAAACAGATTTTGCTAATGTTGTAGTGAATGATCTGAGCCAGATGTCTGATGAAATCAAAATATATGCACAGAAGCTTATCAGTGATATTCTTTTTCTTGGTAAAATAGGGAAACCTTCCTCGTCTCCTAAAATGATTGAATGAATTGTTACCGAATAACATAATAACTGTTCATTGTTACAAATTTATGTATTGGTGTCTATTTATTAGTTTCTATTGCAATGACAACTAAACACGTAAATAAGTAAAACGGTGTTTAATATATCCTTCTCCACCATCGCGTGAACAATTAATGAGAGTGCACATAAAACAGCGGTCTTATTGGTTGGTTGCTGGTAACAGCTGATAGCTATAAAGACCAAGTGCACCAGACTAGCCCCGTACCCTCTGTTGCATCGAGTCAGTGATAAAATACGGTGGGCTGTATAATGTACGACGTTGCGTAACATTAGCATTGTGTTTTGGTTTATGCCAGTACTCTTAGAGTTAGTGTCTGTATATACCATGATGGTTACTAAATATGTAATGCATAAATGATTATGTATATGAGTAACACACTTAGGCCGTCAGACTGCAAAGTTTGTCTCACCTGCAAGTATTCTTCATGTAGCACTTGATAATTGCTTGACAAGTTTCGGGTATTATATCTGACAAGCCTTGCTTGGATATTCTTGTGGTGTACTGCAGAGACGTATAGCTACATCCAGTTGAAAGAAATATAAGGGTAGACTCTAGACGTGCTTTTGCAGGCATACTATCCCTTATATTGGTATCCTGCTTGCTTATAAAGAGGTCACTTTGTCTAGAAGAGTATGGAATGTATTCGGGTCCATTCTCATATAGTTGATGACGTCGTTTCTATTTCCAATTTCTGATCCACGTAATATAGTCACCTGACTCCCTAATCTTCTTCTTTTAATTAACCAGTCTTTGCACCATTTGTCTTTTGGCATGTTCTTTTTTTTCTTTTTCACACACACAGCAATTATTATGCTATATAGAGCTTTCTTCTTCCGATTCCTCTTGGCGGCCACCATACTAGTAGTTATCGTACCGCACAGTCTGCAGGTCCTGTCTGAACGACCACACGCTCTGGTTGTGCCCGGGTTTGACTGGACCAGCTCAGCACCGTGTGGTGTGGACAACATGTACAATTGTACATACCATGGACATGTATTGTTTGAAAGGTAGTATAGTTCTCTTTTTTAATCTAGATAAACTGTGGCCTCTTCTGAATACTGGATGCCCTTACTCTTCTTCTTCTTCTTCTTTTAACGTGCTTTTTTCCCATTTTTGTATGGGGTAAGCACGATGCCTTCTTTTGAAGGACTGTTTGATTTGGCTTTGGGGTAGACCTGTGGTCTCGATCGGCTGGCCTGCCTGACATCGCTTAGACCCCGGTAGCGTATGTTTCATGTATCATACCCGACCCAACGCCCTTTCTTCCCAGCAGCGAGAAGTTGTTGCGCGGGTAGGGCGAGAGTTCGAGACGTGTGAGATGTTTGTTATGTTTTTAGAAGGTGTTGTAGTGGCTTTGTTT
The DNA here is from genome assembly GCA_039081455.1 of Macrobrachium rosenbergii. NCBI lineage: Eukaryota > Metazoa > Arthropoda > Malacostraca > Decapoda > Palaemonidae > Macrobrachium > Macrobrachium rosenbergii. The sequence goes on from JANJGK010004273.1 coordinate 30,429, forward strand.
TGTGTGTGTATTTAGTTTGTAACACCCATTCGCTTTTTAAGCAAACCTATCCGTTGATTACATATATAATCCCGGGATGTCTACACGGATAGCAAAGTGTCCACCTCTCTGATCAGTCTTACTCTATAAAGACGATTAAGATTATGATAACGACGTAACCGGGGAAAGACAGCAAGAAAAACTTTTAATTAAAACTAACGAGTAAAATAAGATCTTGGGAGGAAGAGAGAAAAACAGTCGCTGATTGTATGATAACACCTAAAGTTCACATAAAGGACTGAAAGGTTACGTAATGCAGCATAATAAATAAGGCTTGCTTTTCTCACTGATATTTATGCAGACATCAGGGAATACATTTAATTCTTCAGTAGAAAAATACCCTATTTCTCACTGAAGTCTGTAATGTTATTGGCTTATGTTTTTATGCTGCTGCCTTTTTAACAGTGCCAAAACATGCTGAGGGAGAAATCGTTAAATATTAAAGAGTCATTAGTATGTACGAATGAAGTTTTATTGATGTTCATCTAAATATCAGTGCTTTTGATTTCTGTTGATGAAGAACAAAAACTGTCATACAAGTTCGTTCTAAACTGTACAAAGATGCACTGCAAATAAGATTTATGCGATGTCTTTCATAACACATAATATCAAATAATGATCTAATATGTGACTACAGGCCATTATCATATTTGATTATACATTTCCACTAGGACACCACTCTTATGTTCCTAAGCGTCGATATCATACAACTTTAAGAAGTCCCCCTTAAACATCTATAAAAAAGATGTAATTAAGTTATAAAACTAAACTATATAAAAAGGTAGAGAGTGGTCCTGAGGAACCTCAAAATTGTTTTTGGAACTAATTAAACGTTATTTTAAGGAATAATGATTATGAATACATTAGAAGGAAAGGTGAAATTTGTCACTTTGAACAAAACAGTCTTTTGTATGTCATTCCACAAAGAACTTTTTTTTCCACGAACCATTTAAATTTTATACCCGACTCGCCTAAGATAGAGTTTAACTGCGAATAACCTTTGTGCACAGTAATATATGGTAAGGGTATCAAGTAAGCCATATTTTCATTGTGTGAGACACGAAAACGATGTCTTTTGCATGAAAAATTCGCGAGGACAATAAACTTCAGATTAATGGCAGAAACTAGGTTGCAATGTTTTACCGGACCCGGAACTTGATTCACCACAGTTAGGAAGAACATTTTTTTTTTTTTTTTTTTTAGATGCTGAGCACAATATTTAGGAAATGAAAACAAAGGGTGTACAGAATTTTTTAGGAATTATGAAAGGGAAATGGAAAACAAATTATTTTTTAGCAAATGGCAAAAGAAAGTCTGTAAACATTCAGTTAAATTCCCACAATTGACAATACTGGTCTATGCCAAGCATTCTTTCAAGATCTGGGCAGTTATGAGTTATACAGCTTTCGGTTTTGTTAATAATTACTCTTTCAATTTTCATAGCAGTTGCCATTTTAGTGACTACGATATCGTATTTTCTCATTTCTTTGCAAGATTATTTATGACTCCACATAATATTGTTCCTTTCATTTGACTATAATATATTGGAAAATCTCATGCACAAAAGAACTAAACCATTTGGAGCAAGGTTATACGCCGTTATGATCCCTGTACGACGCTGTAACTGCCAGTTTTTATGGCAGACACTGAAGTGTTTTACCCTGATAACAATATCCCTGGTGATTTATTTAAAGGGATTCAAGTGAAATGGTTTGCGTTTGATCTTACCGTGGAGTTATCATCATAATGTGTCAATAAACGCTATAATGTTTAAATGTGACTTGGGAATTTGAGGGAATGTTTTCACTTAACGTAGGGCTGCATTAATACTGTATTTTCTGAGGCCCACGGTCAACGTTGGTGACAATAAAAAAAAAAAAAAAGTAAAAAATGCGCCGAAGTTTCTTCGGCGCAATGGAGCTTTCTGTACAGCCACTGCCCATGAAACTTGAAGCCGCGGCCCATGAAACTTTCTCCTACGGTCCAGTGGTGGCCTGTGTTGTTGACATCGATTCAATGGCTTTCCTGTGTAAGTAATTTGCTGCTGGGCAATACATTATAACTTAGTACAATAGATTCTATATCAGTGTCATGATTTACTAGTCAGCACATTCAATTATGCTTTTTTTTTTTTTTTTTTTGCCCATCAAATCTTACCTGGAATGTTATTGATCATTCAGACTTATCGTGTGATCGAAGTCATAAAACCTTGTATAGACAGAATGATTCTCAGTTCAAAATAAGTTTTTGAATGTCTCGTTTACTTTTCAGCGCAGAGAAGAAAGATTGATGGCAGCATTGTGTTCAGGTAAAGTTATAACTTACATAGTAAGTTATCACTGAGTTAATTAATGGTCGGCAGAAAATGTTCAGCAAACTCATTAAACTTTGAGTGAAGCTGTAAACAAGTCGAGACCAGTTTAATTTCCAGTCTACAAGATCAGGAGGTGAATCCTTGAATTCTGTCGGGAAGGACAGTCATTAAAATAGTTCTAAGGTTCATCAAAGGAAAAGGTTACCTTAAAGTCATTGATTGATTCAGTAAATGACTACTAAGTTCATTCAAAGCTAAGTTTTAATCTCTCTCTCTCTCTCTCTCTCTCTCTCTCTCTCTCTCTCTCTCTAAGTTTTCAAGCAAATTTTATGTTGGTTTACGTGTAATGTTTTTCAAGATTACACTATTTTTAAAACCATATAACCTTATACTAAGTTTTAAATTTAGTTAAAATTAATTTGCACATTAATCATTTTTACACAAGTTGGCTTTGAAATATCAAAAGTTATGATCAAATACTTACCTGTTGTTTTTAGAGATTCTACGTGAAACACTTCTTTACAGGAATAAAATGAACGCTTTACGAAATGAAATACAGAATTCGCACAATATCAATGGAAAGCTTATACTACCCTAAAGTATTAAAAAAAAAAGACAAATAACACTTTTCAAAATCTGACATTTGAATCTACATAAAATTCCTCGGGTTAACTGAAAGCTCTGCAGGTATATTTGCGGAGTAATTTCCCTCCTGTCGGATGCAGATTCCATCTCCAGGAGCTTCATATTGTTCATAAAGTAGACATTTTGACGTAGCACGGATCCTTCAAATCTGCCATCTCTTTACTTCTCTCCCTTTCTACTTCAACCAGTAACCTAACTAACTGACAGATACATCGAACATTACTTGGGTGAGCAGAAGTTATCTAGGTTTTCAAAAAAAGAGCCCAATTGTCTTATTCCTCTTTGGGAATTTCATATGTAGTTAACTGAAGTATACACAGTTAATTACATATGGGAACTTCTAAAAGCAATGAACAAGGTTACTTGATCTTTGAATAACTGTAAAAAATAGGAGAAACCCATAATTTTTTGTCGTTATGGATGCATGTGTATCTTAAATGGCACTGTATATAATGAATGAATTTTTCTAGACGTTGGTTTAGCTTGTTAGTTCTTACGAAATCCTTCCAAAAGACAGACACCAAACAAACAAGTCGCCTTCTTGGCAAAAATAAAATGGGAAGGAGTAGAGTAAATGTGAATTTTTACTAGTTTTTCTATCGTAGAATGTAAACTGTACTCTATTTCCTCGGTTTAGTTTTGGTACAGAGGTAGAGAGAGAGAGAGAGAGAGAGAGAGAGAGAGAGAGAGAGAGAGAGAGAGAGAGAGAGAGAGAGAGCTTTTATCATTTGTAACCTTATTATACAGGGGGACTGTCTTACCCTAAATAAGTGGTCATCTTTCCAGTTGTTGCAATGTCTGTCAATCTTTTTCTAGAAAACTCTTCAAGACGAGACATTCAGAAGCACTTCATTAATGAAATGGGCAGAGTTAACAAAAGTGAATTTCATTAATGATTCTTCTCTATTTTGCAGAAAACGTGCCAATGCATTTTAAGCAACTTGGAGATAATTGAATGATTTGAAAAGAAATTCCAGAGCATTTATCACACACGAACATACTTTACATCGAGTTGAGTTTAAGGATTTTCTTATATACTCATTTTGTGTTATTGTCACTTGGGAAGATACGCCCACATGAAAAGCATGTGACGATACATTCAGGAGAACTGACTATAAAACTAACTTAGATGGACAAAAAATTATTTGCATTTTCTTTTGATAGAAATGTGTTCTTGCTATATATAACTGGAAGGATCTTTTATTCAGAAAATATCTACAACCAAGATAAACATTTTTTTTTTCTTAAGCAAAGAATTGACTGGATAGTTTCGTACTCGTGAGATGAATAGCCTCTTTAGCAGCCATTACTGGCGACCCTGGAAGTGAACCCATTTGGGAGTGGGGAAATATGTAAGCCAATGGAATAAGTTTACATTTTTCCTGTTGTTAAAGTTTGCTTTTTAGGCAGTTGTGAACTTTTGATTTTTTCAATGGAGAAGTTTTCTCAGCATCAGAGTCTCTCATTTCATCGTTGCACTATTTATGTTCTTCAGTTGTACTGTTATAATATCCACAGTTGCAATCATTTTTTTTCTCCTACGGGCGTAATTTTTTTTATTCTTGGAATGTTTTTTCTTCAGTTGCAGAGGTTTATATTTCTTCAGTAGCGATAAATTTGTGGTTCACTTTCTTTCTTCATTCCGTTAATTTCTTGAACGGATAACCGTGCATTTACAGACTGATTTTGCGTTTGATACCAAGACTATAAATTTTCAATGATTATCTTAGTTCTCTATTTATTTTCGAGCTTGACAGGTATTCCTTCTTGTGTGAAATAATACATTTTGGTAGTTGATTGTTTCTCCTTCCAGAAAATAAACTTATTCGTCAATGACCTTTAATTAAAAGGGCTACTGTTCGCTCCTGAAGTCAATTTTTATAGCCCTGAATCGTGAATGCTACGTTTCCACTGAGTCCAAAATTGTTACATGGTTGCCGATATTAATTTTAATAGCTTTGGTGCTTTGTACTAGAATGATTACGTGTACTAGAATTGTAACACGATACATTGAAATGAGGAACTTTATGAATAGCACATTAATATCTTTTAGAAATAAGTAGAGAAATGAAAGGACGAGAAGCAATATTGCTCCATTAAAACCTTTCATAATGTCCATTATTGAAAGGCTGCATTCTCATAACGCAGGCACAGACACCAATTTGCGAATTAACTGAAAAATTGCGGTGGAGCAGAATTCATTCCACACGTATAATCAATAAAGAGATCGACTACGGTATTGTTCTTTCAGGGAAGCAGAAACGGTGCTAGCGAAAAAGGAAGAATGATCGTGAAACGAAGGACTTGCAGTCGTTCAGTCGCTGCAAGATGAGTTTACTTTATTCTATAAACCTGCGTAATGGCGTCCCTGGCAATGATATTGGTGGCGCTCATTAACTAGGCTGCTGTTGTACAATCAAGTTTAAGGCACTTTTTCTTAGTTTCCTGGTCGGGTTATTTCTTTAACTTACGCTCTTTTTTTATACTTACTTATTTTGTATTTTGCTCTTATTGTTCTTTCATTTGCTTTCATTTGAGAGTTTCTACTGGGAAAGATTATTCAACGAGCAGTTAATGATCTTGCGTGTTTCCATGGCAGGATGCAGTGTAGCTCATTTGATCTTTTTCTTTCAGGCGGAAAAAATTGCTCGAAGTGAAGGTGCTTGTCCTTTTATTCAGCAATACCAAGAAGGATTTAGACCATCGCCAGCAAATAATCTGTTTAGTAATCCTCCGCGAGTTCGATTTTGAAGGAAATCGCCCTCTATCCCCTTAAAAACTTCACGTTCAGAATTAGTGCGTTCTACTCACTTTCCAGAGATGTTGCATTCATTAAGCTGAGGTGCCAGTAGTTCCCAATCACTTTACTAAAGCTCTTTTATTCTTTTGCTGGAAATCCATACCATAATACTAGTAGTGGCATTATCAGTGTTGTGCAGGTCTATATATAACCCGGTTCTAGAGTTATAACATCTTCTTCCCAAAGATATAGCATGCCTTAAAACAAATTAAGAGGAGAAAAATAACATATAATAACAATATGTAATTATGAAAGGTTATAATCTATGATGAAGAATATTGCCCTAAACGAAATCAACCAAAGAAAACGAAAGAGAAATAACGGGAAAGAAAACAATAAATGAAGCTATAAGAAACAATATTTTTTTCTTCTACCTTAACATTCATTCCTAATGTAAGTCCTGGAAGTACTCAGCAGCACTTAGCAGATTAACCAAAAAGTTTCAACAAATATGAAGCCAAGATTTTCGCACGAAAGAGGCCGCCTAATGTTATCTCAAGAGACGCTGAAATGTAAAACAGAAAAAGAGAGGAAGCAAGAAGAGTCTTCTGAGACTTATGTGGATGCTCCGTCATCTGGTTTAGTCCCCAGCACAGTTATGGCAGCTATATCGTCAGTGCTCATAAATACAAGAGGCTGTAATACTACTTTCAAGGTTATGCACCAAACATCGGATTTACTGACCGACTTGTCCTTTCCATGTGTATGCCTTTCTCTTTGCTGATTCCACCTGAGGCTTTTAGATTTTCATCCTTAAAAGAGAAAATCTGTCAACCCAACATGAGGAATTCAAAGTGAATGGAATAATCAATACTCCATTTATTACTGACAAAGATTAAATTAATTTTCCTCTAAGCTATTATCCCTTGCAGCTTCCCACCTAGTAGGTAACTGCTAAAAAGACTGAGCATGATTCGTTTTTTTAATTCCAACGCCTTTATATACATATGGTTTGCCTCAAGTAAATGTTACATGAAAATTTTTTAATTAAAAGGATGTCGCTAACTCATTTATGATTTATGAGACTGAACAAATATTCATTAGCGTTTATTTCAAAGTCGTAAATGTCCATCTTGAAAACTAATGCTGGGATTTTTAACATGCTTATATATAGTCACTCACCGGTATACAGATGTAAGCATGCATATATGTATATATATATATATATATATATATATATATATATATATATATATATATATATATATATATATATATATATATATATATATATATATATATATCTTCTTCTTCTTCTTCTTTTAACGTGCTTTTTCCCCATTTTTTGTATGGGGTAAGCACGATGCCTTCTTTTGAAGGACTTTTGATTTGGCTTTGGGGTAGACCGTAGTCTCGATCGGCTGCCCTGCCTGACATCGCTTAGACCCCGGGAGCGTATGTTACATGTATCATACCCGACCCAACGGCCTTTCTTCCCAGCAGCGAGAAGTTGTTGTGCGGGTAGGGCGAGAGTTCGAGACGTGTGGGATGTTTGTTATGTTTTTAGAAGGTGTTGTAGTGGCTTTGTTTTGTGTGTGTATTTAGTTTGTAACACCCATTTGCTTTTAAGCAAACCTATCCGTTGATTACATATATAATCCCGGAATGTCTACACGGATAGCAAAGTGTCCGCCTCTCTGATCAGTCGGCTGCGGATTTGAACCCACGCCACAGACCTCTACAAAGTCCGAAGCTGCTGCTGTAGCCGACTGAGCCATCGAGGCTCTATATATATATATATATATATATATATATATATATATATATATATATATATATATATATATATATATATATATATACATATATATATATATATATATATCAATGGATATTTATAGAATTCTTTGTTTGTTCATGCTGACTTTACATTACTTGGTGTGCTTATCTACAAAGATACTATGTTCACATAAAAATCTATAGCATCTACTAATCTTGGGAGACAACACGCTAGAATTTTTTTTTAAACAAAGGGAAGAAACCATCTGGATCTTCTCCACCTTCAGCTATCATGATTATTACAAAATTTTCTTAACATCCCGAGAGCGGAATGAAGATTTTGTAAGAATGGGTTGAGGATGATAATTATCAGGAAGAGAAAGATCCTCAGCTGATTGCGTAGCTTCAAAAGCTTGCTGAAGCAGTTCAGCCTTTTCCACAGGGCCAGTAACCGATTTATCATCATCTATTAGTAGTGGTGGGATGGAAGAAGAGTCTGACCCAAAGATAGATGATGCAAATTTGGTCACCAGTAATTCCTTCGATTTTCCTCTTCAAGGAATTATTGTAATTTCTCTCGGCTGTATGCTAAGTTCCATTCGTAGCACAGAAAGACAAAACAAATATGGTGTAATTTTCATTTGAACAATTTCGTCTCCAAGTGTTGAATTTCGTCTGCATTAAGGTAAGCTCGTCTACATGCATCATCAAATCATGGATGGTCATTTGACCTAAATTTGATGACCTTTGTAGGGACATACCTTATTAAAATAGCCATAAGCATTGTACTTAACTTCTTATTGAGGTCAGGATGTAATATAGTATCTGAAATATTAAGTGCCTGACAAGCTTAAATAATGCGATCCCAATTGGCTCTAGATTTCAGCCAGACCGTTTTTCCAATGATGTCATTAGGAATATGCCCATCTCAATGGCACAATGATCAGAAGCACTATATGTCCACAAACCTTGGACTTAACAATAGCTGGAACATCTGCAAGTATGAGGTCTAATCTATTACCGGAAATGTGTGTGGGTTCCTCAGTTAGCTGGACGAAATAGGAGGGTATACAGAACTCAAGACTAGACTGGCCATGTGATGTGTGGAATTTGAATTTAGCCACTGGCTGTGCTTTTCACTACAGTCTCCACAAATAACGAATGAAGCTTTTGAATCCTATGACTGACCAATACTAATCCTTTCCGGGAGACAGTCATATATAAAATCGTCGATATTTGGATTGCGGTAAAGAGCAAATAGGTAAACAATGTAGAACTTACTGAAAATTTTAAAACAAAGAACTTCATGGCAACTATACTCGAAATTTTTCTGATAAGAAATAGGTCGTCTGGACTTAGTGTATAGAGTGGAATGGTAAAATGATAAAACAAAAAGTCATGGCCATCAAACCCAGAGATTAAAAACTCAACCTTTGTCCCGTTACTACTTAAAAACATCAAATCGTAGTTACGGGCACAACACTGGAGATTAAGAAAATTTTTACTTAAGCCCCGAATATTTGAATAAAAAGTGCAATGTAATTTTTCTTACTCTAATGAGTAACGGGACCAGGGTTCAGCGCAATGTTTCCCAAAAGAATATAAGTCAACAACATAAAATAAGTAGGAAACTAATAAATAAACTCATAACAATAGTAGCAGTGTAAAAATCAACAGAACAATAAACAACAATAACATCAACAACAATATTTACATTATTTACAAAAATGTAGAAAGTATAAATAAATGTGACCATATGTCATTGACAAAGGTGTCAGAAGTAGCTGCCCAACAAGGTGGGGTCAGCACACCATTTAACGCAAATAAGAAATCAGCCAAACTTGCCACAACAACAATTGAAGGACAGCCAGGATGGATTTAGAAATTATAAAATACTCAGAAGAAAAAGATTAGGTAAAGCAGCTTTTGCTTTCTCATTAGCCTGTCTTACAAACTTTAAAAAACAACAGGAAAGTGAACGAAAAAGAGGATAAATGCCTGATTGTACCCACAGGTAAGGGAACTCAAACCCAAGACCATAGAGGGACACGGTGC
>JANJGK010004273.1:47500-65758 GCA_039081455.1 Macrobrachium rosenbergii
AGATGGAATCCAATATCTCTGTCTCTGTATTTGCAATATTGGCCAAGAACATTTTTTTTTTATTATCAGGATTTTCTTCCCACCTTCTCTCTCTCTCTCTCTCTCTCTCTCTCTCTCTCTCTCTCTCTCTCTCTCTCTCTCTCTCTCTCTGTCATGAGAAAAGATGACAATAAAGGTACCCGATAAATCCTGCTTTCGCACTTTTCCCTTAATCATTGTTTATTCTTAATCATCGCAATCCCTAATCAGCAGTTTCACTTGTGCTTGTGAACTCTAGTTCCTGCTTCACAATCCCTATCATTTTGTTTTATCTATATCGTTCTCATTTGTTTATTGCTTCCATTTTTTCTATACCTAGATATGTCCTGTTCTTTTGCATATATTAATTTACTTTTTTAATATTTTTCTATATTTTCCTTCTATTTACTGTCAACCTGCATCGTTATATTTGGTCAGTACCTTGCAAGCCTCAATACATGCAATTTTTTTTTCATGATATTCACTAAGCATTATTATTTTTTTTTTATTCCCCCCAACACCCTTTTCACAGATTGCCACCACAAGCCTATAAATCAACTATACTGATAATAAATGGTAAATAATTCAGCCAAAATGATGAGTCCTGTGATTACTCAATTCAGTTATAGTTTTTTTTTTTTTTTCACGAAACTGTCAGGCTTTGGGATTCTTTTTCTATTTCCTTTAGTTTGATTGGCAGATGTCTGTCTCCTTCGGACATAAGCCCATTCCTCTTCCCTCCTTTTCCTTTTCTAGCTTTCTTAGTGCCTGGGTTAGCCATAGACACTTGTTTCTCCGTCCCATTGACCCTTGTTTGCGAAATGATTAAAACAGAATTACAATTAGCATTATCAACAAGAACAAGCCTACCCTGCTCTAAAAGATACGAAAAGTTTTATCAGCACCGCTTCAAGAATCATGTCACATCACATCAGCTTTGCTCTATAAGTCATCTCATGTTAACTTACTACCTCTGCTCCGAATGGCAATTTCCCAACTAGACATACATATATGAAGTGAATTTTAGTAAAAGTTATTAGGGCAGACCGAAACATTACAGATTTTATGATTTCTTGAAACGATTTTTATCACAGTGAATGAGCTGCTCTGACGTAAGTGAGCAACACATGTTAATGCTTTCTGATTTTTTTTTTTTTTACAAGAAGAAAGCGTCAACTCCAAGTCTAACCCGAGTAATGCATGTCAAGACCAGCAGGATTGTATAACCTCCTGCCGCCTCCATATACATTAAGTTGATTCTTAGCGTGAAGAGAGCTCTTCATGCCTAAGTGCCCTATTCCGATTCAAGGTTCCTAAAAGCAAATTGTTCTCATGCATCTGTGTATGCATATTTAATATCGAGGTACGTGATATAAGGATTAATTATTTACGTTTCTTGTAGAGACCATTACTATGTTAATTAAGAATTCAGCCTAAGCGAGTCATTCGTATGAAATGAGTTGAACTGCATATTTCAAGACTTCAGTCTTAAATAACCTCAAATTACATTCGTTTAATTATATGTCAAGTAACGATTCCTTCAATATCCGATGCAAAACATCCGAATTCTCCATTTATTTATTTACGTAAGGTATAATGAAAAAAACCTTGGAAGAGGACGGTGTGAACATCACATTGATAAATTGAATATGGCAATGGAATGCATCAAAACATAATATTTACGATTAAGTATGAAAGTGAAAATAAACTTCCCTTGTTAGACAAATTAGTTTCTAGACATCACGATAATTTCAATACCACAGTTTTAGGAAACATTTGTGTTAATATTTATAGTTTTTTTTAAATTAATTCTTTATACCTCACCAGCTTTTTACCTGAACGCACGATTGGAATATCTTCCATCAAGAAATATTACAGATTCTTTAATATTCCTTTAATAATATTTTTATATCTAAACAATTTTATAAAATTACTATATACAGTACTATATATATATATATATATATATATATATATATATATATATATATATATATATATATATAGTGCGTATGTGAATGTTAGCAGATATGTTTCAAGTTGTTATCAATAATATAATATGGGTAAATAATATTACGAAAAAAGGACTCCTCCGGATAACGGAATCCGATGACTCTCCGATTAAAAATAAGCAAGCAAATATAAACAACTGGAAAGGAAGTAAGAAGGAAAGTTGAACAGGAATGCACCAGCTTTTGGTATGAAGTTTCAGAGGAGTTCACCTGCGACCTCTTGTGCGGATGCTATCACTACCTCTTCAGAGGTTGAAGGCAATAATAAGTTGGTTTTAATGATTTAAATCATGACTGACAAGAAAAGAACTTAAAGTAACATTATTTTATATCTGGGAATAATTCCATAATTGAACGAATTTACATATTACGTAGCATGATCGATAAAATCAAGATCACCTATACACACAGACACACACGTACGTGTGTATATATATAATATATATATATATATATATATATATATATATATATATATATATATATATATATATATATATATATATATATATATATATATATATATATATATATATATACATACACGCACACACATATGTAATACGCGATACCATAAAGGTCATATTACAATATCACTGTTTCGAAAAAAAATTATATGCACATACTCACCTATCTGTCTATCTTTCTATATCTATCTACGTCTCTCTCTCTCACTATACGTATATATATATATATATATATATATATATATATATATATATATATATATATATATATATATATATATATATATATATATATATATATATATATATATGATAAATTTTAAGAATTATGCTTGTAATTCTAAAATCACTTCAATAAGAAACGCTGAGACACTCTAGAAGAAGAGCAAATAAAGTTGACTAGATATTCTACCGTATGTATGCATGACTAAAAATTGATGGAAATACCTATTCAACGTGTTGCGGTGTCCAATTTTGGAAGAGACGTCTGCCATTTCATTTAGGAATTACGCATCCACTGATACCGAGTATATTGGCATGAGAGAGAGAGAGAGAGAGAGAGAGAGAGAGAGAGAGAGAGAGAGAGGGAGAGATTAAAATCAATAATCAAGCTCTTCAACTTTTCATATTAGTTCCTACATTCAAACATTCTATTATGATTTCCAGCATCAGTTTGTAAGCTTTGTTTTACTATGTAAGCACTTGAAATCGAATAACATAGTTACCTCTGCGAAAATACGTAGATCCACATGTTGCATAGCCAATCACATTAGTTTAACTTAATATTCCTGTAAGCCCGGCTGGATCTAATTAAGAGCTTGCAGTCATATATTTTAGCTTTTTCTATGTATTTTGGCCACACATTTTATGATGACGCATAGCGAAAAATTATTTGCGTCTTTTGAGAGGATACAGCTTTTTTTACTGCCTCTGTTAAATAGGTTACGTTTTCCACTCAGCCTGTCCACCTGTTTGACTGCTGGCAGATTTCCGTGGAAGCCAGAGAACGACGTTTGACAAGATTAAATTCTGTTTCACCCAAAAAAATTACTGATTGGATTTTGGTTTGGATTCGATTATGAGTCTGGATTTAGATTTCTTAGCCGTTTTATTTTTATTTATTATTACCACTGTATATATATTTAAAAGGCTAGGTCCTTTTGTTTGAAAACCAAAAGGTACTAGACATAGAAATCAAAGGTGTGTTGCAACTACAGTAAAATGATAATATATATTTTTTTACAAATATATCACGAATTTCCTGAACAATGCTGCTGAAATAAGAAATCTAAATTCTTAGGAGATACAATGGTGTAATTTTCCTTTGAAAGGAAAATAAGATTTATAGCAAAGCTTCACTCATTATCATGAAATCGAAATTTGTTAGCAATATAGTTAATAACTTTTCAGTTAATCACGATTGAGCTTACACTTTTAATGCAGTTAATGTCAGATTGATTTTGAGGCTTTAGAACAAATAAGTTAGATATTATGTGAAGGTCAGTCAAAATCTCTTTGTAAACTTTCTTCTAAGTAAATTAAGTCATACTTTAGCCGAGTGTCTAATCTTGGAAAAGGAATTATTCATAGGCTTTAACACTTTCCCTTCCACTGATGGTAATGTAAGCCTTAGTTTAAAGTACTTGCACCTCTGCCTATCTGTTTCCTTTTTCTTTTATTAATAGTCAGATTCTTTCCGTTATGGGCTGCTGTAGGAAGAGCCTATACTAGCACATGGCTGGCTGAAAGTAGTTACTAAACACCACTGAAACCGATAAATAAGAATTTTTAAGTTTTCCGGTAAACTTTGTGAAAATTCCAAGAATTTGAAAACAATATCTAAAGTTTGTTCGCTCTCTCTCTCTCTCTCTCTCTCTCTCTCTCTCTCTCTCTCTCTCTCTCTCTCTCTCTCTCTCTTGATATTTCTTCTTTTACGACCAACTGTGACTTACCATAATTTTACTACCCTTCAGGAGCAGAGCCTTAGGGTTATCCTTACGTAAGTCCAGAGGTGATGCAGTGATCAAGTTAACCGTCTAGATAAAGTCATTCTCTCAAAGTATAAAGTTAGCTTATCTACAAAAAACATGAAAAAGATCGAATTCCTAATGCCAGCTTATCACCTTCCTCAATACATGTCTCTCATATTCCAGTTAGGGGATACAACAGTTCATTTCTTTGCTGTCTGCCGGGTTGTTTCTCTCCTGTCCCAAACCCCGAATGTAACTGTTTTTTTCTCCCTTCCAGTTAACGATAGATGAAAGGGAAGCCACCTATTGTGCCCCGATCCCATGACGAAGAGGAGACTTGGAAGGGACATCGCTTCTGCATTGCTAATGTTGTCTTCACCGGTGTGGGACTAATGGCTGGACGTCATGGGAGACATTTGGGCATCTATCTATGTGCCTATTCGTGTTATTCTATTTGTCTTTCGTATGATGATGAAAGTCATCTTCATAGTAATCACTGCTAAGGATCTCTCTCTATCTCTCTCTCGCTAATGAAGAGAGAATTTTTATCATCCTGATGATAAATATATCAGTTAGTAATCACCATGATCCTTTTATTGAAAAGCGACCTCTCTCTCTCTCTCTCTCTCTCTCTCTCTCTCTCTCTCTCTCTCTCTCTCTCTCTCTCTCTCTCTGTCAGTAGGCAAGAAGCCTTTAAAGAGGAAACAAAAGCTATAGGTAGAGATCATGGTTCGTTTAAAACCACCCAAAAAGGGACAAAAATAATTAGCACTAATAATAAAGGTAGGGATTTATTACACAGGCAACAAGCATCCTATACGAGAAATTATGTAGCTAGAAACGATAGATTTACGCCTCAAAAATTCCTTACCCATCATAAGGGGTGATATAGTTTTCACGGGATCGCATCACAAACGTAAGGAATGCTCGGATTCCTGATTAGTTTCATCCAATTCTGTTTTCATGATATCCTGTTCTCAAATACACATTCCTACACGAACGAAAATGGAAATACTGATTCCTCAAGAGTCAAGTCATGATTATTTTTTCTTTGGAATAAGAAATCTTCTTTGAAGCAAAGTCAGTGATGACAGGTGTCGCGTGCTCGAAGTTTGACTGGACTCTCAGGAGAGAACGGAGGCAAATTAATAAATAATCATGTTACAAGAGGATGAATAATCGTGGTCTCAAGACAAATGTTGCATGATAAGGGATAAATAAAAGCAATTAAAGGATTTTCACCATTCCAAAAAAAGGCATTTGTCACCGGCATTTTGTTTTTGATATTCCACAAAAATATAGAAAAGAAATTATTATTCACACTATGTTACTTGGGTTTAATGTCTATGAACCTCGAAGTGTCTTCTGCAGATTGATGATTTCTGTTCTTGTACCAAAATAGCTGACGATTTGGAGCAGACAATAACAGATTTACGGGAGAGGAAGCTCTGAAAGAAAGGAGTGGCCACCTAATTCAGTTACAAGAGAATATAAACCGACAATTATTGATTTATAAAATGCAAGCTTTGAAAGAAATAGCCTATTTGCTAAAAAAAAAAAAACTTACGACAAAAAAGAAGCAACGTAAGTTATGCGCTGCAATTACCACAAAAAACATTTTTCGTCCATAAATGGCGTTTGGTTTTGTTTAGACTTATATTATTATATAACAGTGAGGCTAGTTTAAATATACTATACTGAGAGATTGGTGAAGTACCGAATAACTCCTTGTATTAACTTGAAGAACACGTTGTCTCAGTACACTAACCAAATCTGGGAAATGAGGAACTCAAGTCACTCATAATGCCGGAGAAGAAGGTTTTGGTACTAAGATAATACAGGATAAAAGCCAAAGTAAATAAATTATGGTTCTTTCAAGTGACGAATTCTCACGACGCTTTCCCGGCCTTTGTCGGCTGAGCGGATTAACCACACCTTAACTTACGCCAAAGAGGCAGTAGTTTAAGATCCTGTGAGAATTAATTAGATTGTCGCCTAAATAAAACAATTTGAGATTAGAAAATGTTATACATGGAAGCCTATCTTGCTTTGCATTTTCCTCGGTCCTTAGTTTTTCCTGCTCAGTGATTGTTACTTTTCCTTCATGGAATAAACCTGCTAGTGACCTCTCGTGAAATCAGTCAAGTACTGGCGTCATCAGAACTGATCTAACTGTTATCTTGCAGGAGTATCATCTCAAAATATTAAGATAACAAAACGGTAAAATGCAAAAATGAAGAAACTGAAAATTCTAACCGCTTACAGCAGCAGTAATTAAGGGGGCCCAAGAAAATCCATCTCGTGGAACTACCATGAAGTCCACCAAGAAGAAACTACTCATTGCCTAATTTTCCTGCTATTACTCCTATTTCTAAGTTCTCTCTTTTCAAATGGAAGAGGTAAGTAATGCTAGAAAATGTTTTCACAGCCCTAGGGAACATTAATTACACATTTACTTGTCAAGTAGGTCCATCTTTCTAATTCCGCTTTAATTTCAGCGCACAGTGATGTAAATTATATTTAATTTCCATTTTGTTTTATTACAAAGAATACTACTCAAACATTTATGGAACACTCTAAAAAATTAAGGGTATAAAAGGGGTAGAAAAAGGGTATTTCTAGTGGTTAAAATAGCATACCCTATCGGGGTATATAAGAACTATAATATACCCTTTACAATATACCCATATCAAGGGTATAACATATACTTGAGATACCCTTACTTAGGGGTGTATTGCAGGTAAAGAATACCCTTTTGCAGGGTATTCTATACGATGTATATACCTGTGTATATTAATTATATGATTAATATATTAGTCCATTCCACCATTATCTGTAGTTATAGCATAAATAAAATCATAAGGTCAATGATTTTAAAAGTTTGGTTTATCAATTTATTATTTTTATTGCACTTGAAAATCAAAAGTATATATATATATATTGCTATATGCGTATATGTCTATGTAATATATGTCTATGTAATATATATATATATATATATATATATATATATATATATATATATATATATATATATATATATATATATATATATATATATATATATATATATATATATATATATATATATATATATATATATATATATATATATATATTATATATATATATATATATATATATATACATGTATATATATATATATATATATATATATATATATATATATATATATATATATATATATATATATATATATATATATATATATATATATATATATATATATATATATATATATATATATATATATACTATATATATACATATATATATACATATATATATACATATATATATACATATATATATATATATATATATATATATAATATATATATATATATATATATATATATATATATATATATATATATATATATATATATATATATATATATATATATATATATATATATATATATATATATATATATAATATATATATATATATAATATATATATATATATATATATATTATATATACAGTATATATATATATATATATATATATATATATATATATATATATATATATATATATATATATATATATATATATATATATATATATATATATATATATATATATATATATAATTATATATACTGGATCCCAAGGCCCCTCTCCAGCTAACAACGGATGCCAGTAACATCGCATGTGGTGATGTCCTACAGCAGGTCATCAATGGCACCGCCCAGCCCATCGCCTTCTTCAGCAAGAAATTCAATCCCGCAGAGACCCGCTACAGCACCTTCGACAGGGAACTCTGCGCGATGTACTGCACAGTCCGGCACTTCAAGTTCCTCCTGGAGGGGACGCCCTTCACACCAGTCATTGGTTCACGCCTTCACCAAGCAAGGGGACGCATGGTCTTCCAGGCAGCACCACCACCTCTCAGCCATAGCCGAATTCACCTGCTCCATCATGTACCTCCCGGGCAGGAAAAATCCTGTAGCAGACGCCCTCTCCAGAGTCGAGTTGAACACAGTGCAGCTCGGAGTAAACTACCAAGACCTCGCCCGAGAACAGGCCGCTGACCCAGAAACCCCAGCCTACCGCACCGCCATCACGTCCCTTAAGTGGCGGGACGTGACCCTCGCCCCCGGAGGCCCAAGTGTCCTCTGCGACATCAGTACGGGTCAGCCCCACCCCTTGGTTCCAGCCTCACGCCGCCGCCAGGTATTCGACATAATTCACGGCCTCTCACATCCCTCTGGCAGAACCATGGCCAAGCTGCTCTCAAAAAAGTGTTTGGCACGGGGTGCAGAAGGACGCCACGTCCTGGGCGAAACAGTGCCTGCAGTGCCAAACCAGCAAGGTGGGTCGTCACACACAGTACGGGGTATGCCAGTTCCCGCAGCCACAGCGCCGCTTCGGCCACATTCATGTCGACGTCATCGGGCCCCTTCCCCCGTCAGGCGGGTCCAGATACCCCCAGACAGTGGTAGACCGCTTGACAAGGTGGCCCGAAGTCACACCTATGCAAGAAGCCACCGCCAGCGCGTGTGCCGAGGCCCTGCTTTCCAGTTGGGTTAGCCACTTCAGCGTCCCGGACCACATCACAACCAACATTGTGGTCCGCCCTGGCTCAGCTGCTGGGGACCACGCACCACACCACCACGGCATAGAACTGGGGTTTGGCCAGGATTGAGAAACTGTGTGGTTGCTCTTGCAATATCCATGGCACGTTTTATCATTGCAACTGATTGAGCTGCCTCTTGAAAAAGAGGCAACACTGATGACAAGCTTATTTCAAATTGGGCCTGTCGCTTCTGAGAAGTGTGATGTGCTGCCCAAGATATGGACACAGCATTTTCACTCCTGTCCGACAGACTGACTTTCTCAAGCCATTATAATCAAGAGAAAGATGCTTTGAAAGCACAATCTGTTGGTGTCCTGCACTTCCACTGGATGAAGGGAGGGGATTCTCATGTTTAAAGTGAGCAGGAGGTACATTTTTGTGTAATATTCAGGAAGAGAAGGTACTTTTTTTTTTTTACTTTGTTCCACTTTGGATGATTTGGGCCAAGTTTCTGTCCTCACCCTTTTTATCAGTGCTCGGATGCTGAAACAAAGATATGCCTGTCCCATGGAAGGATGTTTGTGCAGTTGTGGCACTTGGGTTATGGTCCAGACTGTCAACAGTACAAGTTGTTAAGGGCCCTTTTCTTAGTGTAGTGGGACAAACTACTTCTTCCTCTACAGCCCTTGTTACAACTACTTCTCCTAACCCTTTAGTCAATTCTAGAACCCTATCATAGCTGATGCTGATTCCATGGTGATGGGATGTATCAATTAATTGAACCTTCCTGGTTTTTGCAAAGACCAGGAGACCAATGTATATTGGAAACGGAGGTTCTCTTGACCTGGAATGTCTGGAGAATGTCGAAGATGCTGGATTCTTTCGACAGTTAAAGTGCAAAAGTTGTGCTAAAGCTAGATCAGTAGATGATGTTCCATATGTAAGTTGGGATTTTATATCGCCACCATTTTGTAGCACACTTACAAATTCCAACAAACTTAGTGGCACAAATTCTCTTCTAGTGTCTGCTGTCAAGGTTCCATCAAATTCTATCTCGTGTTCAAGCATCTGTTTCCTCAATACCTCAGCTGCTTTGGCCACGATTAGTGCATCATTGTAGTCACATCCTGTGGCTAGGGCTTCTCCAATTTTCCTTTTGTAGGCAAACCAAATTTCTCTTCCCTTTTTAAAGTCCTCCAGTTCTGGGATGTGGTCAAGTATCTGTTCTTTCAACTGTGTTCGGTGCACAAAGGAAGCATCAACATTTATCTGTTCCAGTCTTTGTCTGTACAGATCATAAAGTTCTACCATTGTAAAATAGCAGCACCCATCAGTAGTCAACTGCTTGTCTCTTATGTACATCTCAGGCTCAGCAAAAGCATGGGCACATGCCTCTTGTCTGTACTGCACATAATCATCTCCAATTTTCTGGGAATTCAGCCAGGCCCTTTCCCTGTTGTACACACCTGTCAGACAAGATGGGTGATACATATGGTCCTGAGAAACAGTATCTCCAGCACTAAGCTTGCCCAGAAGTTTCTCACCTAGTAGGTTGGTGGCACATCGTTGCAGCTTTTCATGTAAAGGCAATGTCACGGCCAATCGTAAATCTTTGATTGGTGCTGGTTGGTCACAAATAAAGCATATTCCTTCTTTCTCATCTGCATCTTCTTCATCTGCCTTCTGGCTACTACGCGTGAATTTTGCTGATGGGGCATCATCTTCTTCTTTTGTCTTACACAATGACTTCCTTTTCCTTTCTAGTTTTGTGGTTTTGAACTTCAGCATACATGATTCATGAAATGTGGCTTTGTTATTTTCAAAGGTCTGCAGAATTCCATCACCTTCATCAAGCCTTTTGGGATGAAATGGTATAGGCATTGCATTAACTTATAGAATTCAGGAATGTTTGTAGCAAGGGTAACATAGCCAGCACCAGATGCATCAACTAGTCTTTCACGTGTGTCCTCTTGGCACAAGCAACAAAGCTTCCAGTGTGTCGTACTATCTCCCTTCAGGAAAGACGTTGACTTCCAAGAATGTCCTGCCATTGCTTTTGTTCTATAGGCCGAGGGGTTATCCTTTTACCACCTATGTAACATACATACACTTTCAGATATGGGACACAACTAGGCTCAGATATGTCATAATCCTACCCCTAGCCCGATCATTCATCCAATGCTGTTTAATTCCCGTGTGATCTGTACCCCATCTACAAGACTAAAGCCCCTTCCTCCTTGGCTTGGCTCTCCCGCGCTGGCACATCCTGTCAATTCAGGTGCAGCTGTTTAACTTTGAAGTGGGGCTAGCTAAACAGCATTTTGGAAACTAATAACAAATCTCTGCCATTAGCTAGCACTGAACCCCATGCTGAGTTTCAAAGCTATAGTGTCAACCAGTGTGCCCTGGTAGTACACTGACACTACACTATCTCACTTCACATTAAGCTTTTTACCCATTTTTTTCTAAATGAGGATGAAAATTAATTAACTGAGGATTAATTGACTTCTAATCTACAAAAAATGAACTGATCAGGCTGAAGTTACCCCAAATCCACGCATTACCCGACCTTTAGCCTCATTTTTGAGCTTAAGTACCAATTTTTGGCATTTTGGCTGACATTTTTGATATAGTGACAGCCATCTTGGATATTTCTATGCAGAGAAATGATGTATCTACACATATAAAGGCTTGTTTTTTAATATTTTAATATAAACTGAAAGTCCCTTAGGGATTTGAATGTGATTAATCAATTAAATACCAATATTCAAATATCTACGAACGCCATTTTGAAAACCTGTCGGTCATCTTGGAAAATGGCAAAATTTTGTGTGGCCGGAGGTTGGTAATGAGACTAAGGGACAAGAAGAATAGTTGAGCCAAGTTTCATGATTGTATCACCATCTACACTTTTCCCCTATTTTTTTGTAGTTACCCGCTCCACTACTCGTCTTGTGTGGAAGATATGATTTTAAAATCTGCAAAATTGATGTCGGCTTTGCAGTGCAACGCGCGATTACGTATATTCGAGGCTTCGGGTCTGGACAGTCTGTAGCCAGTTCTGAAGCTGACTCCCTGGTGACAGGGGCCAGTCTGTCCTTATATTTAATAAAAAAAAAAACCCTATTGTTAGAGGGTTTTTTGGAATAAGTTTGAAATTAACTGCTGGTAATTCTCTGTTTAATAGGTTAGTTAACTTGTATCGAAATTTATTATTTATAAAGGAAAGCAAATTTTGCATAAAAGACCAATTTCGGGACTTTATATACCAATGGAGAACTGTGTAATTTATACTGAAGAAATTTCTTGAGGGATCTATTAAAGTACTTTACTGGGAAACCATTGTTTTTGAAAAATTGTAAGAGGAAATTAATTTCCTCGTGAAAGGCGCTCCAAGAGGATGTCAAGGAAGAAGCCCTGTGGAGGAGAGTGGATATGGAATTTAATTTAAAAGTAAAATAATAAGAAGCATGATAAAAGTTAATTCCTAGACCTGTAAAAGTACTTTTCCTAAAAATACTCGTATGAAACCCAACATCATCTCTGAAAACTTCTACAACTCAAAAGGGGAGTGTTTTAGGCTTCTCTTTCTCTACTGTGAAATTAATATTTGGATGTTGGGTATTATGAAGTTAAGGAACGAATTAGGGTTAAAATCAGGCCTAAAAAGAACAAACATGTCATCAAATTACGTCTATAAAATAAAGGTCGACAGGTGGAAGGACACTGGTCTAAAAAGAACACCTCCAGGATGTTCATATTAACATTATTTTAAACAAACTCTTTTCCAATGATGATTTTGTTTTTAACAACTTTAGCAAACTTCTTTTTAAACAGTTACTAGACCTCAATTGGCCCCACATTTGCCAATATTTTTATGAACTCCCTGGAGGAGTCCTTTTTAGACCAGTGTCCTTCCACCTGTCAACCTTTATTTTATAGAAGTTATGTTGATGACAAGTTTGCCCTTTTTAAGTCTGATTTTAACCCTGATTCGTTCCTTAATTTCATTAATACCCAACATCCAAATTTTAATTTCACAGTGGAGAAAGAGAAGCTTAAAGCACTTCTCTTTTTAGATGTACAAGTTTTCAGAGATGATGTTGGGTTTCATACCAGTATTTTTAGGAAAAGTACTTTTACAGGTCTAGGAATTAACTTTTATAGTTCTTGTTATTTTAATTTTAAATTAAATTTCATATCTACTCTCCTCCACAGGGTCTTTAGCTTGGCATCCTCTCAGAGCGCATTTCACGAGGAAATTAATTTCTACTTACAATTTTTCAAAAAGAATAGTTTCCCAGTGAAGTACTTTTATAGATCCCTCAAGAAATTTCTTCAGTATAAATTACATAGTTCCCCATTGGTATATAAAGTCCCGAAATTGGTTTTTTATGCAAAATTTCCTTTCCTTTACAATAATAAATTTCGATAAGAGTTAATTAACCTATTAAACAGAGAATTAATTTCAAACTTATGCCAAAAAAAAACCCTAACGATAGGTTCCTTTTTCAGACATAAGGACAGATTGGCCCCGCTTTTGTCATCCAACATCGTATATAAATCCACATGTGCCAAGTGTGAAAGGGGAACTTAGGTTGGATGCACAAAGCGGTTGCTACAGGTCCGAATCCGCTGTCACCAGGGAGTCAGTTTCAGAACTGGCTGCAGACTGTCCAGACCCGAAGCCTCCAATAAACGTAATCACTTGTTGCACTGCAAGACCGACATCAATTTTGCAGATTTTAAAATCATATCTTCTACGAAAGACGAGGGGGAACTTGCCACTTTAGAGTCCATCATGATTAAAACTACCATCCCCTCGTTAAACACGCAGACAGCCTCCACACAACTATTCATAACATAACAAGTTGTTTGTTTATATTTTGGTCTGTACCTCAACTTTTACTTACCCTCTTTCTTTTTTAGATGGGTTAGTTTCTCTTGTAACTCAGTTTAGGTAGGTCTTGTCCGTCTTTATACTGATTTTTAAACTGTTATTTTATTTGTTTTTTTTTTATAAGATTTTAATTTCTATTTTTGTAAAAATTACATCCTTGAAGATACAATGAGATATTGCGAAACGCCGTCAGCAAAATAAAAATGTTCTTTTTATATACGTGCTGCCTTTCCATGGATGCCCCTTATATATATATATATATATATATATATATATATATATATATATATATATATATATATATATATATATATATATATATATATATATATATATATATATCAGCGCGAAGGTGGCCCATGGAAACGTACTAATCTCAGCATAATTCTTTATTTCTAACGTTTCGTAATAAATAACTTTATTACATCATCAGGGAACCTATTAAATAATGAATAAAAGTACTTTAAAAATTGATCTAAAAATCAATAAAATTCATAAAATACAGCACAGTTAGAATAGAAGATAAAAAAAACATTCAAGAATAAGAAACCATTCAAAAAATTGTAAAACATATTGATAGAAATTATTTCTGTATCAAAGGCCAAAGAAGCAATGCATGCGAACTGCCCATCCTGGAATCATTAATTATTAAACAACTGGTTCCCCAGTTAAATACCCAGACCTCCTCCACACAGCTCTACCCGAATTATCTTTTTATTTATGCATGCTGTCTTCTGCCTTCTTGGTATAAGGTTGGTTAGCGGTCTTTGATTTTGCCTCTATGTCTTTTTTTTTTGTTTTTTGACATTTTTTTTTTATCTTGTATTCTAACTGTGCTGTATTTTATGAATTTTATTGATTTTTAGAGCAATTTTTAAGTAATTTTATTCAATATTTAACGGATTCCCTGATGATGTAATAAAGTTATTTATTACGAAACGTTGGAAATAAAGAGTTATGCTGAGATTAGTACGTTTGCATGGTCCGCCTTCGCGCTGATGTGTTCCACTGGTCGTCGCATACTTCTGTTTTATATATATATATATATATATATATATATATATATATATATATATATATATATATATATATATATATATATATATATATATATATATATATATATATATATATATATATATATATATATATATATATATATATATATATATATATATATATATATATATATATATATATATATATATATATATATTATATACTGTATATACATACACACACGTATATTAGCGAAGGATTTTGATAAGATGGAATAGCAGCATCAGCCTATTGCAGTGCTTCTCAAACCCTTTTACCTCAGGGCGCACCTACGGAAAACCAAAACTTCTGGGGCACACCTTTGATTTTCTTATCGAAAAATTAATCAAGTAATTTGAAAATAAGAAAGTGATAAAGACGTACCTGCAATAACCATTTGTTTTTAAGATATTTTTCATTTAAGTATCTAAATGTGAAACTTGCTTGATGAGACTTCGCAATTTTCTGAATTTTTGGCCTTATAAGTGATAAACCTACTCTCATCTCTTCATCAATGGATTTAATATTTGACCTATTTTTACATTTAGTGTTGGTAGAGAAAATTCTTGTTCACAGAGAGACGATGTGGACAGCTGCAGTAAAACAGTTAAAGCTTTCCTAGCTATTGAAGGAGATTCTTCTGTGATTGAAATCCAGAACTGGTCGATGGGCACCTCCTTCTGCTTGATCTTGAAGCCACGATCAGTAGATATGGTAGCCAGCTCCTCCTCTTCTGCTAACGAAAAGCCAGCGTTATCAGCTGAAATGTCAAAGAAAGGGTTGCGAATCCAGTCGTATTTTTCGGTTCAGAGTACTTTCCAGAATTGCTAAGTGATCCCCTATTAAAGGAATTAAATGTCTGGATGGCCTTCTTGAACCAAAGGAAACATTTCCAAACAGCCTAAACTAGCTTTTCTTTTCCAAACTGCTGGTTATTTCTGGATTGCTTGAATTTTGTCGGTAGATAAGAGAAGGTTTTCATTTCCAGTTTGCATGGACACGTTCTGACTATTCAGGTGTTGAAACATTTCGATCAGATATCTCATTTTTGAAGTTCAAAACTCACATTTCAGAAGTTAACAAAATTTACTTTTATTTCCTTTCTCAAAAAATGCCAATAGTTCTTGACGAAGTTCAGAGTACTTTACCTCTTGATAGCCATCTAACTTGTGTGCAAAAGTAAGCGTGTGTGTTGTAAATCCATATTTTCACAAAGTAGCTCAAATATACGAGCTTTTACCATTTCAACAACTTGGTCTTGATCAAAAGCTTCTTTCAGGTTAGTACCAAATGTTTTTGCCATCAGGGCGCCTCTGTGCAAGAAACAATGATTTATTATAAAGTTGTGATGGGGTTGCTTTACAAACGATGCAAGACCTTCAATAGAACCAATCGTTGACGGAGCTCCATCAGTACAAACCCCGGAACACGACTTCCAGGATAAGTTCTATTTCTTAAAAGGATGATTTAAATTATTAAGCATACAGTATCTTCGCCTGCAGTAGTGGTAAGCAGTTCTTGGCAACAAAGATACTGACTTACTATAGTTTCCCCATCATTAAAGCAAATAAAGGCAAGCAACTGCGCTTTGTTGGCTATGTCGGTTGGTTCATCTTCTTGGAAAGCACAGTATGAATCCTGAAGTTGATTACAGCAAACATTTTCTTCAATATTGTTAGAATGCGCCCCTGAACACTATCATTTAATACTGGAATTTTACTTATCTGTTTCTCTACACTGTCTCCTGAAATAGTCTTCACCATCTTCCTACAAGCCGGCAAAATAATAGATTCGGCGAGAGTATGTAACTTCATTTTTACGGCTCTCATTTCCGATATTTCCTAAGAAGCGATCTGAGCTTTCTCCGACACCGTTGCCCTCCCTTTGAAAGGGTTGATCAAGTCATCTTTTGAAATAACCTTGAAGATTGCGGTGTGATGTTTTAAAAATGCTTGCCTCATTTACTAAGAAGCATCGACTCGTTTGACATTTTGCTTCCACAAACCAAACACAATGGCTGAGTCTGATTTTCATCTCCAGCCCACGTGAAGGGAGCCATAACTTGAACAACTTCTGTCGTGTTTGCGAATGGGTCTGCTCTTATTTTTCTTGGATGGAGGCTTCATGTCACTCGAAATAGTTTCATTATTAGAATGAAGTTCTTCACTGGCGCGTTTCTTGTTTAAAAATCTATTCATTGTATGGGTAGTTTATTTTTTTAAATGTGTAAAAAAACAATTATACATCAGCAAGAGTCTTGAACGAGAACTTTGAAAAGTGATGTAGCAGCACATGGGTGCCTACCCAGACTGACCACAATCGCAGAAGACTTCACATTTATTGGACAAAAAGGTCATTGTCCCGAATTATGAACCCCCTTTGAACTGTCATTCACCACATGGTGAAGTTATTAACCTGGGTTATGTGTCACCATCCTGGAATACTGTATTTTGGTTTAGTCCTACTTTATTCTATCATCTATTATTGTCCTTTACGTTTACCATATGGTGAAGTCATTGGCCTTTACCGTTTGTCATTTTTGGCCAACGTTTCAAAAGAAGATTAGCAGATATGGAATTATAGACAATATCTATTTTTTTTCTTTTTTTTCTTTGAGAGAGAGAGAGAGAGAGAGAGAGAGAGAGAGAGAGAGAGAGAGAGAGAGAGAGAGAGAGAGAGAGAGAAAGAGAGAGAGAGAGGCTACTAATGATCGATTTAAATCCCTAAAGAGAGGAAAAGGATTATCCATTGCTTCTTGAAGATAAAGCCATTAAGGAATTTAATCTCAGGTTTTTTTTTTTTTTTTTTTTTTTTTTTTGAGAGAGAGAGAGAGAGAGAGAGAGAGAGAGAGAGAGAGAGAGAGAGAGAGAGAGAGAGAGAGAGAGAGAGGTGAGTAGTAACAGATTTAAATCCCCAAAGAAAGGAAAAGGGAAAGGATTATCCATTCTTCTTGAAGACAAACCCATTAAGGAATTTACTTTACAGTTCAAAATGTCAAGTGGGAGGACTTGACTCAGACTTAGGAACCACATACTTGATGTCTCTAAAATATATGAAAATCAAAGTTTTAAAATATAAACATATTACATAAATTAAATCTTTTGTTATCTTGGGGCGCACCTGGCTACCTTCCACGGCGCACCAGTGCGCCCGGGTGCGCCGGTGGAGAAACACTGGCCTGTTAGATATCCAAATCTGCTTGCCTCTGCATCGTTTAATTTGCCTTTTTTAGTCTTTCACTAATTCCCAGATTAATGAACCTCTCCTGGATTTTATTGTTCCTGAATATTTTAGAAAATCATCAT
>JANJGK010004275.1:0-5000 GCA_039081455.1 Macrobrachium rosenbergii
TTGCAACATTTAATTAACAAGTTAATTTGATTTATTTGAAGTTAGGTGTGTGGATTAATTACAGGCTGCTTCATTACAAAGACTACAGTAGGCGGGACGCAACGGCGGGAC
Organism: Macrobrachium rosenbergii; assembly: GCA_039081455.1. Classification (NCBI taxonomy): domain Eukaryota; kingdom Metazoa; phylum Arthropoda; class Malacostraca; order Decapoda; family Palaemonidae; genus Macrobrachium; species Macrobrachium rosenbergii. Next base: position 112 of record JANJGK010004275.1, read on the forward strand.
ACTAGTTATCCATCGTCGGGAAAGGGTTTTTGAATTTAGACCTGGATCTCGATGGTTGGGGAGTTAATTAAACACTCAGCGGTTATCAATACTTGCTCGTTCTCGGCGGGGCAGGGTTTCTCTGCGCTGGAAATCAGCTTTGTGAAACGCTGTTCAAAAGTCGAGGCATAAATCACCAGCTACAAAATTGACAAAATATACGGTAAAATTCTACAAAACCAAGTCATAACAACACTATACATATATATATATATATATATATATATATATATATATATATATATATATATATATATATGTACAGTATATACATATATATACTGTGTATATATATATATTATATATGTATTATACATATACGTATATACAATTACATATACTGTATATGTAAAATTACCGGAAATGTGGAAAAAGGTGAAAAATGTAAACATTTTCCTACTGGGCATTTTCACGCTGCTGCTGGTCACGACTGAAGTTTAGCGGATATCGGATTATAAAGGTCAGTGTAGCTATAATTCTGTTTTTCTCCGCGAAAGTTGCCTAGATGCAACTCAGGGTATCTAGATTTAGGATCCAGTGCTAATCTCACTGAAGTCTCTTCCAGCCCAATAAACTGGAACGATACCCTGTGAAAGGAAAAAACATTGAGAGTCACATCTGATATGCCCATACGTACTCTAACGGATGACCGCTTCTGTAATATATATATGTGTATGTGTATATATATATATATATATATATATATATATATATATATATATATATATATATATATATATATACATATATATATATACATATATATATATATATACATATATATATATACACGTATATATATATATATATATATATATATATATATATATATAGATAGATAGATAGATAGATATAAAAATATATTATATACATATGTAAATATAAGTAATATATATATATATATATATATATATATATATATATATATATATATATATATATATATATATACAGCGCCTGCAGCCGCGAACAACTACAACAAACATCAAATGACATAAATCAAAGACGCTTTGAACCAGACGAGAACTTTTGGTGGCAACTTCGAAGACAAATTGGAACTACGGAAACGGCGAACGCCTCCAGCTCTTGAAACTTACCCTGACAACATTTCCGCACCGATTCTACGATGAAGATTAACGGCATGGAGGGAAAATAATCCTCATCCCATTACCATACTTTAAACTGATTTTATAAATATGTATATATATATATATATATATATATATATATATATATATATATATATATATATATATAAACCAGTTTAAAGTATATATATATATATATATATATATATATATATATATATATATATATATATATATATATATTATATATATACTATATGTTTTTTATGTATGTATATAATATATTTACATATATAATATATATTTTGTCTGTCTATTAATGAAATTTTTTTCCTTACTAAGTGTATTTTTCACAAATGACAAACAGTTGCGGATACTTATGTAATAGCTAACGTTGTACAGAATTCAAATACATTATTGGACTGTAAAAAAAAAAAAAAAAGTTTCACTAGCTATTTGGATCTACCAAGTTATTTAAATTGCTCTGAAGGCAGTTGTTATTTTCTAAATTCGGAGCTTACTTTCAAGATTAATAGTGAGAGAAAAAGACTGAAATCCATGGGAAAATTCCCGAAGATTTCACCTGGAAAAAGACTGGAAGTCTACGGAAAGTACACACCATATTTAACTAACTATTCTTAATCGACAGTTCTGTAGTTTCGGCTTCGGCCGAAAGTCGTAGAATGTCGAAAAGGAAAGGAAGTCAAGATAGACTAAGAAAAAGAACAGCTGTTAATTCAGACTGAGCAACAACTGGGTTGGGGGGAAGGTTTAGATATTCCGGCAGTCTTTCTCCTGGGAAAGCTCGCAATGTGAGGTATGTAAAACCACGTACAATGTCCTCCACAGCGTCTTATATAAAACTCTTCAACAATTCTGAAAGAGGGATTAAAAATGACAGTCTAGTTAGCTATATGCCCAAATCTCCTGTGTCGAGGGTCGCCAACGCTGGCTAGTAGAACATCCGAATGTACTTTGAAATATACGTCCTCTTTTAAAGCATTGTTACTCAATAGGTACTGAGGCAATAGTGTTAATGCAAACAATATTTAATTTAGAAATTAAATGTACATCTTACAAACATTGAAATCCGCATATACTGATCGTCAGTGGCCACTAACAGGAAATAGATCTGGTATTCAAGGTATTGTTTTATTAAAATTAAAAGAGTAAATGATAGGCCTATGTCGAATAAGAAAAAACCAATGACGTAGTCTGCTTTATAGCCAGAGATCATAGGATGGGTATTTTTTATACCTTTAGTACACATATCATGCCTTCAAATAAGTGATTTTTCTTCTATTTATACATTGCGTAACACAGTAGTTTGGGTGTTGCCATTTATAATCAAAGGCAGTGACAACAACGGGAATATTAAATTGATTTTATTCTGACAAAATGCGTTATTGGCCTTATGACTCATTTGAAACAAGTTGCAGTGCAGGGAGATTATAATTATGATAAGAACAGTCTAACATAAAGCATATGTGAAAATTTTTGAAAGACTAATCGCTTGTAAACGCTTACTAAATTAAATTTTCAACATATGACCATTTCGGTTTTGATAAAAAAAATGGGCTTTATACAAGAAAAAAATCCATGGCATTAGACCTATAATGCTTACCAGGGAAATTACAAAATAGTAGACCTCTACAACCCTAAACAAATGTTGGAAAACGATAGAAGCATTGTACGAAAATATATTTTATTTAAAACATAACGTTCTGTACAGTAATTATAAAAAATAACAAAGACAACAATAAAAAAAAGTCTTTGACAAGTACTTATATCTCCTAAGAGCTACAAATCAAGTAGATTCCATAACACCCTTTTGCCACAGGACCTGAGGGCTTTCACTCCAGCAACCTCCTAGCTGCTTAGACCACCTTAGTTCTAAGAAGGGGCAATATTATCCTTTTTTCTTTGGGTTTAAACCGTTGACCACTGAAACAGTAGGCTGATGCTTGGTCCACTCAAATACAGAGGGAACAAAAGCTGTCTCCTCTCCTTCTCTGCCTGACAGTTGTAGGATGAACAAAAGTGGGAACCTTGCACGGGACACGTTCAGCCATTAAATTGGATTAGGAACTTAAAATTTAGGCCAAAGTCCAAGCGCTGGGAAGTATGAGGTCATTCAGCGCTGAAAAATAAACTGATAGTAAGGTCTGAAAGGTTTAACAGGAGGAAAACCTCGCAGTTGCACTATCAAACAATTGTCAGAGAGGGTGGAAGGTCAGATGGAAGCAGGAGAATATGAACGGGACCTACAGTAAGAAAATGAAAAAGGTTGCAGCTAGGGGCCGAAGGGACGCTGCAAAGAAACTTACGTAATGCCTGCAGTGAACCCCTCCTAAGGGGGGCAGCCATTGAGAATGCTGGAAAAGTGGCGGACCTGGATTAGCCATGCTAGGTATTGTGGCTGCGGCGCGGCGTTCAAATCGTGTTTGTTGGGTCCTTGATTTGCTCCAGGTTTGCCACCTGCCAGTCCCCACAGTTGTGGGTAGGTGCTGGTGTCTGCTTACGTCAAGATGGGGGAGTGGGCCTGATGACTTTATCCTCTAAAGAAATTTTAAAATTTGCCATGATAATCCTCCTTTCTTCTAAGTACCCCTATCTTGCTTTAACTTCACTACTATCATTTGCGTCAAACGGTATTCCATATATGCTAGCATTAATTTGTCATTGGAAAGTCTAATTCCATTTTAAAATGGCCATTTATGATCATATAAATGAAATCAGCTTAATGAACTTTCTGGGTGGAATATTCTACTCCGTTTTAGTAGAGAATTATTGTTCATTCATAGACTCCTCTTTCTGTAAAAACTGCGACATTCACTTTATTAGTCTAATGCTTATCATGTTTCTTTGTTACTTTACCTTTTTTTTATACGTAATACTCATCATAGCCAAATGGTTGTACTACGTCCTCCGCGTAATGGAAACATCTACAGCAAATGAGGGAAACCGGATTCATTTTCTTCACTGCGAACCTTATCATATTCTCTGTAATGGGACCACGTACTTTTCTTCTGCAAATTAGACATCTGAGATATTTTTTAAATGAGATATAATCTCTTTTTCTCGGTAGTTGAAGAAGGGTTTCAGTGCTCTGTTACAGTTCAGAGGGTTCTAGATCTTTCTAGGAAGGATGAATCCTGTTGCTCTTTTGTAACGATAAATGGAACGCCCATTATCACTGAAACGTAATTCAAGTTCTTTTGAAGTTTTTTCATCTCTTTTGCAGATGTAGCTCTCTAGCGGAAGCGCTACAGAAAAGATATTTTTTATGATGGAGAGTTCCACCCGTGTTCCGTACATTGACTATTCGGAACAGATGCTCTTCAACTAAGTTTCTAGTTGCTTAGTACTACATTCTTTTATAAGCAGCATGAATCACTGATATAAGAAAAACTTTTAATTCCAACAGCCTATCAACTAAAGCTTTTCTCCATGGGAAGAATAATACTATTGTCGAACTGTAAATACTTCATTGTCAATCCTTGATGCAACCCAGCTACACAGCTTGACTGAGGAAGCAGTATAAGTATTATAGGTCACACCGCATTAAAATTAATAATTCAATATATTTCTAATTTCAAGCTGTTATAGTCAAAATTGGAAATTATCTGGCGTTACAACTACCAGGGTCACAAACTCCAAATGTGCTGCAACGCAACAGCCTAAAAAGGTTTCCTACTGCCGAAAGCAGGTTAGCAATTTTGGAAGCTGTGCAAAGCTAAATTTTGTTCGTTACAAAAGTGA
>JANJGK010004275.1:10000-65699 GCA_039081455.1 Macrobrachium rosenbergii
TTGGTGAAGTCGCCTGTTTATATTCAAATTCTTGGCACCTGTTATCAATTGTTCAACTTATGAATGAAAAGCCGTCATTATTGAAATTCGTGATGAAATTAAAATATATTTCCATTAAATTTTCTCTCAGAAAAAAGATAAACTAGAAAACGAATCACTATATAAGCACACACACACACACACAGACACGTGAAAAGAAGTTGAGTGATTGAGGCATATCGTGTCGACCTTCCGGGAACTTTCACAAGACTGGCTCCAGCGTCTCCAGAGAATCCCCCAGGCCTTGCTTACGGAGCCTCATCTTCTAGCAGAGCTTTATTTATTTATACATACAATTATACATAATTATACATACATATAGTTAGAAAAAGAGATGAAGAATTATTCCAAATCATTGCCATCTGCTGGAAGTCCCTGATATTCTCGGGAATCCCAACAATTCCCGAAGACTGGAGCAGCTCAGTGGAGACGAAAGTGTCTCTTGAATCCAGATGCGTCACGTGTCCGATTACAAAACTTGGGATAAATCAGACACAGTTCATCCGTATGGAGCGGACTCTCCTTCTTTGTGAAGACAGATGATCAATTTCCAGAAAACGAGGAAGCCAGGTCAACGCAGACGTAGGAGACACGAGAAGGAAGAGCTTCGAGCGGGAAGTCTCCTCTTGCCATTGGATACCTCGACATAGGGAAGCAGTGATACCGATTTCACATATTCCTCAGTGGCAACCTCTGGCGTGGCCTAAAATCCCCTAAGTGCAATGCCTACCACATATGTGAAATTGATTTTCCCATCTTTTGAGTATTGTAGTGTGGCAGGAACTTACGCATCGAGGAACACCTTCTGCACTGGCGTGTTTCCTGCAGTCAGCAACGAAATAACTGGTTTCGGGACTCTGCATAGGAATCGTCTGTTTTCACAAAAAAGCAGAGACGCCGCAGGCTCTTGGCTAGCTAACAAAGCGAAGAATGGGGAAGAGCCCATCCCTGGTAAAACTAAACCCCCATTTCACTGATGCTTTGTTGGCGAAGATGCCCCAGGGGTGAGATCAATTGTGATCGTCAAAGGCCAAATTATATATATATATTTATATATATATATATATATATATATATATATATATATATATATATATATATACATACATACTGTATATATATATATATACTGTATATATATGTGTGTAACATATATATATATATATATATATATATATATATATATATATATATATATATATATATATATATTTACATATATATTGGTTCAACTCTTATCAGTCAGACAGCCGTTGATGAGTCACGCAGTGGGTCTCTCTCATATCAGTTCGGAGCCTTGGCATCTTTTACCCTACTACATAATTTTTTTTTTATATATGCATGTTATTTTCGTCAGCAAAAATATAAATATAAAATAAATAATAATGATAATAATAATAATAATAATAATAATAATAATAATAATAATAATAAAAATAATAATAATAATAATAATAATAATAATAATAATAATAATAATAATAATTGAGGACGCCAAATGACACCCTTTCTTGAGGACGCCAAATGTTCAGGACGCCAGGACGCCAAATGGCACCTTTTACCCTACTCATAGGTATACAAACCAGAGCTTTTAACTTCCTGTGTAAAAGGCGATGGTTTGTATTTCCGTAGGAATAAACCTGCTTTAAGCTGCAGAAAAATGTTTAAAATCTAAATTCGTTTATAACTGACAAGTGTGTTGATGAGTACTCCGAACGAAGTCACTCTTTCTTAAGTTCCCTCTTCCTCGCTTTTCTAAAACCTTTCCTTCCCTCTCTCATACATTAACATTTCATCTCCCTCCCATACGGATATTACCCTCAAATCCCCAACAAAAAAAAAAAGAAGAGAGAGGAGAAGAAGAAGAAAAAATCCAATTGACTGTCCTTCCCGGAGGCAAAAGCACCCTCGAAAGATTTCCCCTTTTCAAGCACATCATTTCCATCCAATCCGGTCGTATTACTCCGTCCCGGCTCATTCAGACCTCAAGTGCATCGAACTTCCTAATGTAATCCCTTTTCAATATAGGCTACAGGGTAAGGGGAGGGGGATGAATAATGGAGTGCCACTCGCTACGCTCTGGTCTACTGCGTCTTGCAGCCGAGGTATATTTTTGTGAGGTTATCTTCTTCAGTTTAAAATTAGCAGATATTTCCTCTCTGGAACTGGAATTTTTTTTAATCTATTCTACATTAGCTTCTCAACCTTTCAAATACAATTGTGTTTCTTTTCAGTGTCTCGTGTTATCCACTTGAACAACTATCACTGCAATAATGACCGTTTTCTTTTTCTATAAGCATACATCGCAATCTATAAATATTGTTATAGTTTTCTACATGACCGTTTTCTTTTTCTACAAGCATACATCACAATCTATAAACATTGACAGTATTTTCTACAAGACCGTTTTCTTTTTCTGTACGCATACACCACAAGCTATAAACATTGCTATAGTATTTTCCACATGACAGTTTGCTTTTTCTATAAACATACATCACAATCTCTAAACACTGTTCCGGTATTTTCAACAAACCTTATATACCAAGCTGGGTCTCCATACTAGCAGGCCCTTTGGAAAGTAATACCTCTGTAAGCTTAGAAGCGTACTGATTAAAATCTCATCTCCAATCTTAAGAGGGCTACCCCACTGGATTAGACTACAGCTCTAAAAGATCATCCTTTTATGTACTAATAATTTTTTACAGACTCTTGGTTATTCACAAGAATTTTACAACGTCAATTTTAATTTTCATGCCCATTTTTTGTATATAATCTGTAGTACAAGAGCAATACCTGACATATGGTATTCCATGATACCCAAACATAACAGTACAAGTAAAATGTTACTTCCTGCCCATGCGAATTGTCTATAAATATCAAAACAGTAAAGAATTTTCTTTGTAAGCGTATTGTATCGTTCATTATTTCTTCACCTGAGAAAACTTGCTAATATAAATAAAAGCATAATATCACTAACCAAAATACTGTATTACAAAGCACCCTTTCCCCAGGATTTTGATGGGGGAAGTAGGACGAACAAAATTAACAAGGCGGGGGCGGGGGGGCGCGGTGGCGCGTTCAGACAAGGGAAAGAAAATAAGTGGATGAAGTGTTTACTTTGGAACAGTTGTGCGAGACATCTGAGAGCCGAGGGCAAAAGCTTTGTAGGTGAATATGGACTACAGAAAGATTATAAAAGAAAGGATATACTTGCAGGGACAGGTGCTCTGAACATATCGAGTAAAATATAATCAGCTGATAGCAATTCAAGGGTTTCATTAATGAAAAGGAAACGATTACTTTGATGCAAATGTTGGTCTGAGACCAGAGTGTACTAAGTCTTAAGTCCCATTCGCGATTATCTGTGCACATGAATTGATAATTGAAGTTGAAGACAAAAGGAGGAGGAATTGTTTAGGAGGAATAAAGAAGTTCTGAGAAAGAAAAAAAGAAATAAGTACAAAGTGGCTAGCGATACGATGTCCAAGGGGTGATAAATCTGAAATGCATGAAGGGATTGTTAAAAAAAAAACTCGGTGACGTAAAAGTGAACTGTGGATGTTGTAGAGAAACGAAAAAAATTACATTTTTTAATGCATGTGGGGAGATTAAGATTAAGAATACGTAAATGCAAGGGAGTGTAAAAGTTAACATTCACGAAAAGAAGATTTAGATCTTTCTAAGGTGGTTTGGTCATGTGGGGAGATATGAGGATGGTAAGATGGTGACGAAGGAAAGGAAGACCTAGGACGTGCTGGATAGAGTAACAAAACAAATGAGGGAATGTGGACACACACACACACACACACACACACACACATATATATATATATACGAGTATATATATATACGAGTATATATATATATATATATATATATATATATATATATATATATATATAACATATATATGTGTATATATATATATATATAAAAGAGGCGGGGGAGAAAATGAGATATCTATACTTATATATATATATATATATATATATATATATATATATATATATATATATATATATGTGTGTGTGTGTGTGTGCGTATATATATATATACATTATATATATAAATTATATGTGTATATATATATATCGAAGAAACAAGGGAGAAATTGAAGGAAACACATGAATTGTGTATCACTGATAAACCTGGGATGTGGTGGACGATTTATGCGTACAAGATTCCTGCATACTAATAACTGAAGGCTAAATACTAGAGTAAAAAAAAATATGTAAAAGACATATTTACATAATTACAGATAGTTACCATTATATATATATATATATATATATATATATATATATATAATATATATATATATAATATTTATAAATTATGTATATATATATATATATATATATATGTGTGCGTGTGTGTGCGTATGTGTGTGTAGGCTACAGCAAAAACAAATGTTACTTGGAGACTCTCTTCTAATCGAACTGATTTTTTTTTATTACTCGTTCAGCTGGTCTTCGCTGGAGCAACTGGATCTATACGAAACCTGCAGAACCCGAATTGGTCCCCCATCTTTGACGTATTACCTTACGAAGAGATATGAATGTGTGACCTATATTAAGGAATGATGAGAACTTCAACCTACTTTATATACTCGCCTTGCAGTCAGGCGCGCGCTCGCTCACACAAGCTTTTACGGGTGTGTGTGTGTGTGTGTGTATGTGTGTGTGTATGTATGTATGTAGTGTGTGTGTATATATATATATATATATATATATATATATATATATATCCTTATATAAATATATGCGTATATAAATTTATGTGTATATATATATATATATATTATACGTACATAAATATATATATGTGTGTATATATAATATATATTATAGTATATATATATATACTATATATATATAGAATATGTATATATATACCTATACTATATTATATAAATATATATATATATATATATATATATATATATATATATATATATTTCAATTACAACATTAACCGCTTAACTTCTCTACTTCGTCATACAACTTGATATCACCATAATCCTTTAATCCGATGGATGACTAGATACATCCGCATCATCGTATCGTAGTGTTTAGTCGTTATTGCTTTTCACACATTTTATAAACATACACGTACATACATGTATTTACATGTGTATACAGTATATATGTGTGTTTGTATATACATATATATGTATATATATCGATATATATACATATATATATTTGTATACATATAAATACAAATATGTATATATATACATATATATATATATATATATATATATATATATATATATATATATATATATGTGTGTGTGTGTGTGTATATATAAAATAGACAGAGAGAGAGAGAGAGAGAGAGAGAGAGAGAGAGAGAGAGAGGGCATTTATTGGCCACTTTTACCTTATATGTCTGCGTATCTAAATATCACAATGATCACGTAACACACTTATATGTCAAATCAAATCTTTTCAATGTGCCTTAAAAAAATCGACATGAAACCTTTATTTATCCATTCTGTTCACGACACAAAACATAGTCTTACTACTATAGATATAAACTTTAGCTGACGCTCTCATTCATACTAGCGGGTTTGGAAGATTCAAAGAAGCTTTGAAAAAAAAAATTGAATAGAATGTGGAGAATGTGTTTACATCAGCGTCGAAGTGAATTTTGGCTTTGAACATTTTTGTATATATACTTTTACGTCTGCTTGCCTGTCTCTCTGAGAGACCGGCTGCACTTTCCCGAGATGTAACCGAGTACCAAGACCTTTCCCTGAAAAAAGCGGGACGCCATATCTTGAAAATTAACTATTGAATTCTCTTGAAAATAATCTCATTATGTTTCTCGCACCCAAATTACCTTCAGGTTACCTATCTAACCCAACCCAACCCAACCTAACCTAACCTAACCTAACCTAACCTAGCCTAACCAACCTAACCTAACCTAAACCTAACCTAGGGACATGGTAAAAAATTCCGGGGCTGGTGCCATACTATCATACATCTTATGAATTTCCGGACCAGCTGAATTTGTGTCTTGGCAATAAATAAAGAGCCAAATGTAATGATTAATCCTAAGGCCCTTCGATTTAAAATTAGGGTTCCTATACATTTCGATGATAAGCACATCTAATTACATCGCCACGGCCAAAACATGTTAATGTTCAAGTCTAAATTATGCATACAGGCAACTTGAGGGCTTGTATGCCTAATTCAATCTGGTCGGAGAACTTGGACGTAACGCTAAACAAGGAATGAATGAATGAAATATAATATTTAGGCCAATGGCCAAGCGCTGGAACCTACCGTATAAGGTCATTCAGCACTGAAAGGGAAACTGAGACTGAAAAGATTTCAAAGGTGTAACAGGATGAAAACCTCAAAGCAGTTGCACTACGAAACAGTTGTTAGGAGAGGGTGGAAAGTTCGGTGGAAGAAAGAGAATACGAACGGAGGTATCATAAAGGGAATGAAAGGGGTTACAGCTATGGGCCGAAGAGACGATGCAAAGAACCTTAAGTAATGCCTACAGCGCGCTGCGTGAGGTGCACTAACGCCCGTAGCCCCCTACGGTGAGGCTAAACGAGAGAACAGGAGAGAAAAAGCTTTGCTCGACACATGAATATAGGCTTTTGTGAACGCTACTTCGGCAAACCTTGAATAGCTTGATTATCAACAGCTTCAGTCATGATCAAGCACGATGTACAGGCAAGTTCAAATGGTGGTTAGGAAGGTAAGGGAGATTTGTTATAAAATTATTACGACAGCGACTAAGGACTGTCACTGTAAAAATGGTGGAGAAAACAATGTAAACAAATCAATTAACATACGGGTAGAATAGAGTTTTTATATTTATGTACAAATGGAAGTGAAATTGTCAGTGCAATGACTGATGTTTGCAAATGTTACTGAACTAATTAGTGACAGAGAAGAGAGAATACAGACTCTAGAGAAAGAGTTTGAAAGCTGAAAGTAAAAGTGAGCAAGAATCAGGTTGAAAGAGTACCTGGAAACCTGGAAAATGGACCAAAGAACGTTAATGTGGAGGGTCAAAGTATGGAATCAGTTGATTTGTCAAGATATTTCCGTAAACGTAACAGACACTGGTTAGATGAGAGATGAGCTGAACCATACAATATGTGGATCAAGGAAACAAGGAAAGTATTAATATGTATACATAAGATAAGGACAGATCTGCGTGATTTGATATGATTTGGTCATGTGGAAGAGTTATGGAAAAGGAAGGAAGGGTCTTAATATCCAGAGGGTACAAAACGTGTGTTAAGGTGAATGAAGGTGACCATCACGGCGTGTACGTGTGTGTGTGTGTGTGTGTGTGTGTGTGAGAATGTTTAAGGGGTTCCAAACGCACCTGACGAGCCTTTTGTGTAAGCTGATGAAGCGTTTATGTTATAAAAGTTTTCTGTACAGGAGTTTCATCCACAATTCACTAGTCAAACTGTGAATGTGGCAGTGACCAACAGATCAATACCTCTATTTCTCTAGACACAACCCCTGCCCCCTCCCCCAACCCCGCCCCGGAGAAAAGGCTTCACGATATAAAAAAAAAAAGTATATATCATTACCGATATCAATCTCCTTTCTCAAGAGCTTTCCAGCGGCCATTTTCTCATCTCTTTGGGCTTTTCTTCCGCGTCGTCCCCTCAAGCAAAAGCATCTCTTTCCCCATCATCATCATCATCGGCGCCATTATTAGATAATGGCTTGTAATAAGATTGGCCGAGAATCTCATTGGGTCTTTTCTTTCGCAATGACTTTTTAGCTGCCTCTCTCTCTCTCTCTCTCTCTCTCTCTCTCTCTCTCTCTCTCTCTCTCTCTCTCTCAGCTCTTGTAGCATTACCAGGCAGAAAAAGAAAGATATAAGAGGCCCAGAAAAAGAAAGAAAACTCAGATGGGCAGGAAAGAGAGGAGAAAAGAGATACAGAGAAGTATTCATTTGATGTCTATTGTACAAATAACAGAAAAGCAATGACAGAAAAATAATGGATCACATCAAAATTTAGTATTTGAGCAGCCAAGGTAACTGCAATACTAATAGCAGCAGAAAATTCAATTATTTATATTTAAATCCCATCCTGTGACGCTGTGATAGTAGAAAAGGAGATTGGATGGAAATAACCTAAGCCTAACTTGGGACCCTTTCTGGAACGGCGATTTTTACCAGATGTAACTCCTCAACTCTGAAATGCATCAATATCACACATTTAAGGGAGTATAAGACGATGTATGGGACTCCAGAGTGTCTATGAGGTGGTGAAAGCTACGAAAAACTCCTTAACTGAAAATCCAACGGCAAATTACCTAAAAGCTGAGGCGCATTACGTTTTGAAGAGAGGAGACAGACTGCAGTCTTCAAGTTCTTGTGAACATCGTCTGAAGTAAGATTTGCATCAGTTGAAAAGGAAAAAAAAATATTAATTAGCACGCATGTTATATTACTTATGAATCGAGAGATGTTTCAGTATGTTCGTTCAAGATCAAAATCCTAAAATCCATAATTAACTTTGTGTTTTAACCAAATACGTTATACTATCGATATATTGTGTTTTAACCAAATACGTTACACTATCAATATATTGTGTTTTAACCAAATACGTTACACTACTAATATATTATGTTCTAACCAAAAACGTTATACTGTCAATATAAGTAAAATTTTAAAATCTTCCTTATACTGAACGAAGGGTCAAAATATACTATTACGTTACACAGAATGGTGCTGGGTCCAAATAAACTTGGTCTGACTCAGAAAAACATACAACTCTTGCATTTTTTCTCAAATACAGTCTCCCCATCTATCATGCACATGATCCCCCGATATTCAAGCACTGTTAGCCCTCTGGAGAAGAACTTTGTGTCCGGTAACTTAAATATTCCTTTACAGCCTGGACAACTATGACACCGATCAAGAAATGGTGTCACTATATTTCACAGTTAAATATAATTTAGAATGTCCGAAACAATCATATATTTAGTCCATAATTTCTGCCTATCTATTGTACACCTAAATGATAGAGCTACTGTTCGTAAGAACAGTATAAATATTTTTCCATTAAATGAAAAGCATGTTCTGTAAACAAACAACAATATTTCCAGCCCATTAAGAACGGTATGGGGTTCCCAGTATTGATGCACCTTGTGATTAGCATAAGACACTAATTCCTTGATTGAAGATTTTTTATTTTATAAAATTTAGGCTGCCACGCCAAGCACGGGGGGATCTTTAAGCTATTTGGAGCTTAAAACTGTGAAATGAGGGAGTTGGAGTGATTGGCCAGCAAGATACAGAGATCAGAAAAGAAACAAGATGAAGTAAGAGGATCTAAAGGTGGAACTGGGACCACAGTTGCACTAAGAAGTAATCTCTAAAGACTGAAGAAAGGAAGTGGAAAAGGAAGTCAAGTAAAAGGCTAAAAAGCGGGCGCAGCCAGGGGCCGAAGGGACACTGCAACAGCCCATGGTAATGCGGGTGCATGATGGAGGATTATTTAAAGGTAAAGTACCCTCGTAATCGCTAACGCTAAAATTACACCGATGCTTCTCCGTGCTCTCCAGAATAGGTATGGATTAATTACAACAGCCCAATTGTTTTTCTTTATGGAAAGGTGAATGACACTTCGGGTAGTCGAGCGAGCGTGATAGCAGGCACTGGATGTTCAGAAAGAGAAGTAAATGCTTATCATTCCATTCCGTTACAGTTACCATAAAACTTAGCAACTGCCGAGAAATGGTCCAAAGAGCGCTAATCACACGTTTGAACTGCAGCACAATGATGGGGAAATGAGGCCGATTTCATTGACAGTGCGTGATTTCGTAAATTACTATTGCCAATGCAGGTGGAGCGTGACTGGGTAAACTGAAAACAAAAGAACCAATCGGGATTCAGTATTGTTTTTAAAAAACGGAGAGAATGCTACGCTTATTACCCTTGATTCCCGGAGGTTTAAGCGTGATGTTGTGGTTAAGTATATAAAAAAAATCTTTGCATCAAAGTAAAAAAAAAAATGAATGAAAATGGTATCACGACCTGTCAATTTCCAGAATACTAATCAAAACGGTTAATGATCGTTACCAAGAACTTTGACGCTATAGCTTTCTTTCAAAAGTTGTTTATAGACTTTAAATCACGAGATTTGCTAAGAGTTTATTGCCTTACAATTTACACTTAGTATACTGTACTGTAATTAGACTTTCCTTACTATCACCACCAATCACTCCTGAATTGGTGTCTGAGGAATCCTGAGTTAGAAAACAGATTGTTCCTCGGGGCTTAAATGCTGTTATTTATATAATAGACCCGAAATGCTCTTTTTGACAAGGTGATGGAGTTAAAAATATAGTAATTACGAGTTTCAAGAAAATTCAAGGTTCCCCAGAAACACTTTAATCACATGTAGAATCTATTTTTTTATCATTGTCGAATATATATATATATATATATATATATATATATATATATATATATATATATATATATACTGTATATGTATTTTATATATTATATATATATTATATATATTATATATACAGATATATATATGAATGTATATTATATATTATATATATAGATATATATATATATATATATATATATATATATATATATATATATATATATATATATATATACATATATATATATATATATATATATATATATATATATATATATTATATATACAGATATATATATGAATGTATATTATATATTATATATTATATATATAGATATATATATATATAAATATATATATATTTTATTATATATATATATATATATATATATATATATATATATATATATATATCAAACTCTATCACTTGAACAATTGTTCTGCGCATTAAAACAATTAATAACAGGGCATCATTTAAACAGGATGGTATCTAGCGAAGATATTTATTCAGAAACGTTACAAGCTTTCCAGGACTAACTGTTCTCACCGTCTAGCAGCCATAAAAAAACAAGTAAAAAATGCGCCCCAGTTTCTTTGACGCAATTGAGTTTTCTGTACAGCCGCTACAGCGTATAATCATGGCTACCGAAAATAGAACTATCTTTCGGTGGTCTCGGTATAATGCTGTATGAGCCGCGGCCCATATACAGCCTATATAACTGCCAGAAGCACGATTATGGCTAACTTTAACCCTAAATAAAATAAAAAAAACTACGGAGGCTAGAGAGCTGCAATTTCAATTTGGTATGTTTGATGATTGGAGGGTGGATGATTAACATATTATTTGCAGCCCTCTAGCCTCAGTAGTGTTTAAGATCTGAGAGCGGACAGAAAAAAGTGCGGACGGACAGACAAAGCCGGCGCAATAATTTTTTTTACAGAAAACTAAAAATCGGCTACCAGACGATGAGGACAGTTAGTTCTGGAAAGCTTGTAACTTCTTGTAAATAAATATATCCGCTAGATTCCATCCTGTTTGAATGAGGCCCTGTTATTAAATTATATATATATATATATATATATATATATATATATATATATATATATATATATATATATATATATATATATATATAAACATATATATGTTGGGTAACAGGTTTACACACATATATATGTTGGGTAACAGGTTTGATGGACCTGTTTACTTCGGCGGGAGGATGAGGACCTCCACGTCTGTGTCTTTTGACTTCTTCAGTAGCAGCAAGAGTATATTTCGACGGTAAAAGACTGTCTCGGCGAGTCGGTGAATTCGTCTGTGTTGAGGATGTGTTCCTGTTTTGACAGTTAATTGCTGTTTACGATGGTTCGACCGATTTCGTCTGGCTATCTTTACCCGGGTAAAAGACTGCCTCGACAATTCTTCGGAATTCGTCAGGGATTTTGTTTTATGCTGCTTTGGTGTTATGTGTCACTGTTATTGTCATGCTGCTTATTTTTTCAGTTTCCTATTGCTTTAATTGACCATGTGTTGTTGTGGTTACTATAATGATTCTTTATTTCATTAGATTATTATTTAATGGTGTACAGCAAGTGCGTGGCTCTGGAAATGATTTGCTGTTTGCATTTATATTTTGAATTTGATGTTCATTGATTTTTGACGGCTGCTGTTAAGGATATATTTTCATTTACAAATGTTTATTGTTCTGTCTGCCGATTAATGCCACCTAAAACCTGTACTCAATTATAAATATGTACATTTATATATAATAAATTAGATTTAAGGTATTTTTGGCATTTGTTTTGCACCCTCCTCTGTGGTTCCTCCCGGTCCCTCCGGCCATTCCAGCCCCACCTCTTTCATTTTGAGTTATGGAACCGGTGGAACCGTGGATGATTCATGACAAATACGCAAATACTGTTCATTTTAATCGCTATTTCAGCCTGGAAAATGTATCAAGCGATACGAAACGTCGGCTTCTTAATAAATGGATAGAAAACAGAGTGCTTTGCCATAGCTCCACAATATCTACTGTCTGAGAGTCTGCTCCCGCCTTCGTATATTATACACACACACACACAGCCACATTATATATATATATATATATATATATATATATATATATATATATATATATATATATATACATATATATATGATATATATACATATATATATATATATATATATATATATATATATATATATATATATTACACACATTTATATATACATTATAAATTTTACATACATATATATGTGTGCGTGTGTGTATGTGTACAGTATGTGTGTGTGTACTGCAAACGCACATAAAGCGTCCTAGCCTGACATCACCGATCTAGTAGGAAATGCCGACAAAGCGATTCCGAAGAGCGCCGTCGGCATTCGGCTCCCTTGTTTGGGGATGTTTCAGTCAAGGAAGTTCCCAGAGAGCAGACTCGGCAAGTCAGTAACGAGATTATGTGTTTAGGAATGGCTGGTTGCCTTTGAGCTAGTTCCCTTCCCCTGAGTCGAACCATTCTCAAATCCCTCTTTCTTACAGATTTTTATTTTTGATATAATCTTTCATTATGCTCTTTAAATCATTTCATCCAGGCACACACTGATAACAGTAATTCAGTGTGTTATACACGTGTAGGATGAGAACTATTTTACATTTTAATATTTTTAACAAACTCGTCTTTTATCAGCTCCTTTGACTGCTACCTGGCAGTCATCGCAACATTTCTATTACTATATTTATTCCCCTTCTTATTTGCTAACGCTAACCTTTTATAGTTTCGTGTCGGCTGTCTTCTGTTATTGATTTTGATGTCAATTGCCTTCTTAGTTACCTTAATTGGAATTGGATGAGCTTTTATGCTTTAAATATGGTTGTCCCCATGTTGACTTCTTTGCCAGAACAAATGAGTCAGCTTCAACCAAACTTGAAACGTAGTATCCTTAGGTAATGGGGAAATGGTGGAAAATAAGGTGGGGTCATTTAAATACTTTCTTATAACTACTAGGCCAAAAATGACAAAACTTCCCTTAGGAAAGTAGGGCCAGATTAGTTCAAATCACGGCCCCGGGCCTAGGTTGAGCCATAGAAGCAGCTCTAGGATTTTACATAGGAATACTTTGCAAATATCTTGCAAAATGTTCTCGAGAACAACTGGAGTACAGTTTGTCGCATTAATATGCAGCTATCCTCATAAAGTGTAGAGTCAAGTCTGTTCAGCCATAGGCCGAGGGGCCTAGTTGGGGACAACAAGGGCCCAACATTTTACATAGGAATTTTAATTGGAATATAAAATTTAGGCCAAAGGCCTGGGACTTATGGGGTCATTCAGCGCTGAAAATAATGTTGAAACAATTGTTAGGAGACGGTGAGAAAGTAAGATGGAAGAAAGAGAATATAAACAGAGGCATAGGAAAGAAATGAAAGGTTTTACAGCTATGGGCCGAAGGGACGCGGCAAAAAAACCTTAAGTAATATCTACAGTGCACAGCGTGAGGTGCACTGAAGGCACTAACCCCCTACGATGCCATTTTACGTAGGAATGCTTAAGAAATTCTTCAACATGACACTTGCAAGTGCACCCGGGTGACTCAGATGAACACTTGGGCCATGGGCCACCTGCTTTTCTACTCTTCATTCGCCTTGTGTTCTCATTAAAATCTTTTCTTAATCAAACGTTAGAATTTTTCTTTCTACTTCCCCTTTACTTACGTCCCGCTTTCACCCGATAACTCATAACTCATATTTCTCGATCGCTTCAAATATGGCGTCCCGATCTCTTATCGAACGCTGCTTCTCATTCCAAAATCTTCTGGCTTACGAAATCATATATTTCATATATTTTTTTCTTATTTTACCTTTGATTTCTATAGTATTTTCGTAGTTTTAATTACAAATAATCTTTCTATTGTGTCCTGTTCTTCCTCACTGTAATTCGTTTATTATATTATTCTTCTCCCTAAAAGGACTCTTTACATTAATCTTACCTTTTTGCACACTTTCTTAGTATAATTGATGTTTCCCTTCTCTAAATTCAGCTTGCCATTTCCTAAATTCCCTATCCATGTTATTCTGTTGATGCTCAGTGAGATGGATGAGAAGGCTTGTATAATTAGTAACGTGATCCGCCTATCAATCTCACGGGAGAAGCAACACCTTCGGAGGCAATGTCTCGAGGTGGGCGTAGGGGACCTGTATTCCTGAAGGGGTTGAAGGAGTTAACAGAATATTTCAACCCGACTTTTCACTGTTGGCCACCTAGCAGCTGTCATACATCTGTAAACGTACAGAATTGGGCCCCGTAGGTGATTAGTGACGCCAGTGCACCTCACAGAGTGCACTGTAGGCATTACTTAAGGACATAAGTAATGCAGTGCCCCTTCAACCCCTGCCAGCAACCCTTTATGTTCCTTTTACTACACCTCCGTTCATATTCTCTTTCTTCCATCTTACTTTCCACCCTCTCTTAACAACCGATTCAACTTTATTTTCAGCGCTGAATGACCTCATAGGTCCCAGCGCTTGGTCTTTCCGTTGGATTAAACCGAAGCTTAAGAGGCATTCACTGCGCACACGTGGACAAGGTGTTCCGGAGACAACAGACTAGCCTGCTTTCTACTTCAAGCAAGTAAAGGGGTTAAAGTACCCTTTCCCAACCCTGGGGTCGCGATCCCCAATTGGGTCACCAAGCATTTTTTCTGGGGTCGCCAAGCACTCAAATGTCACAACATCAAAAAATATGAATTCCCTATTACGGAATGTTTTCAGCATATGCCGTATTTCTATGTTGCTATAATTATAGAGTATATTACTGCTGATTATGCATCAAAAATTTTTCTTAGGTATTATGATTTTAATGCAAATGTCTTAACCACCGATACTGTCTCAAGAATTTATAAGTAACTTTGCTGGTTTCATAAATCTACTCATGTATATATTTATATATAGAAAATTTTAATCATGTATGTTTAATGGTGGTGTCCCTGACTGAGTGTCATACTGCTTTGGTATGTGAACAGAATGTTGTGTCCTCCGAACGTGCATCGTCCACGTCCAGTCTGAACTAGTCAGCCACACACAGTCGACCTGTCACTTGAGCTGCTTGGGCGTAACGAGAAGCGATCTCTAGAAACTTTCTCATCTTCTGTTGGGAAGCTGATGTATTTTTACCCATAAACTGAATTGGTATGTGCAGTGTATGTTTCACAGTCTTGCTGTCTTTATAATTCTGAAATATGTAAAAGTGGTGTACAGACAACAGAAATTGGACACTTCAATTCCCAACGAAATATTGCACCATACTGTAGCTTGTCAGTGAATGGTGTCATTAGATCACAATAATACTGAGGTTTCTAAAACCAAAAGATACCTCCACCATGTTCTTTCCTTGTCCCTCTTCCGTCCTCCCTTTTCTTATATCTCCCCTTCCTACTCTTGACTCCTCCCCCTTTTTCTTGGTCCCTTTTCCCCTGTTCATTTCCTTACCGTCTTCCTCTTTACTCCTCCCTTTCCTTTTCCTTTGTCCCGACTCCCTTCCCATCTTTCCATGTTCCTCCTCTTTCTCCTCTATAGCCCTACTTCTTCTTCTCCTTCTTCCCCTGTTTTTTTTCCTTGTTCCCTTTCTTCCTCTTTACTCTTCCTCCTCCTCTTTCTTTGTTCACTTCTCCTTTCCTCTTTTTGCTCCTCCCCCTCCTCTCCTTGCCCCCCCTCCCCTCCTCTTTCCTTAGCCAACTATATTACTTAATTACTAACTGTAGGCCCTACAGTCAGTAATATAGTAGTATGCAACACATACATTTTATAGTTATATACACTGCAGAAAACCAGTGGGGTCGCGGTTGTGGCTGGAGGAGCATGATTGGGGTCACCTGCTAAAAAGGTTGGGAACCACTGGGTTAAAGGCTCCTT
Organism: Macrobrachium rosenbergii; assembly: GCA_039081455.1. Classification (NCBI taxonomy): domain Eukaryota; kingdom Metazoa; phylum Arthropoda; class Malacostraca; order Decapoda; family Palaemonidae; genus Macrobrachium; species Macrobrachium rosenbergii. The sequence goes on from JANJGK010004275.1 coordinate 26,351, forward strand.
TACACGGGGCAAGTAGAGATGCAAGTCAAGTGTGCCTAGTAGCCTGCTCTCATTTTTGAAAGGCAGGTAGTTATGGCAAGTGTTGTTTACACGCAACAAGTGATTCGAGTAAGTGGCCTCAGTTTGTGTTGTACGTCTGGCGTGCACGGTAGTGTACTGTACCTGTCCGGCAACTGAGCTCGAGAGGTAGACGACTCAGTACATGTCCACACAGGCCAAGTAAGTGGCAAGCAGCTTGCCAGCATGGAGGGAGGGGAGGCAAGTTGCCCAAAAATAGACCTGCGGGCTATTAACTTGTCTTGCCTCTCAGTTTGCTTGGCAAGTTGCTAATTACTTGACTTGCCTGATTAAGAAAGGCAAGCATATGTTTCCACACGGCAAGTAACTTGTAGCAAGTTACTTCCAAACTTGACCTGCCTTTCTACTTGTCCCGTGTAAAAGAGCCTTAAGAGACTGAGAGGTCTCAATTGTTGAAAATCGGCAAATAAGGTTTGGGACTTGACGCCTCAAAGAATGGATCCTGTCTAGAAAGTTCGTATAGGCGCGAAAAACAATCGATAGACAGGCAACTAGATAGATGCTGTCAATGTCAGTAATTTTTGTATTTCATGCTTTACTTACATTTTTACCTATTTATTTATTGTTGATTTATTTTTTTTTTTCTTTTCTAATAACTTCCTGTATTTCTTATTACCTTCTGTTACTTCTTTCAAATGAGCATAAAGTCTCTGGAAACTTGGCTTTCAAGTCAATGGCCCCTGTGGTCTTGTTCCATATGAATAGGGTTCAACTTCTGAATAATAATAATTTGTGAAGACGAATACACCGTAGAGGGGGTAGTGCCGTCAGTGCACCTCACGGGGTACACTGTAGGCATTACTGAAGGTTTTTAGCAGCGTTCCTTAGGCCCCTAGCTGCCACCCCTTTCATTCCTTTTACTGTACCTCCATTCATATTATCTTTCTCCCATCTTGCTAGGCCTATCCACCCTCTCCTAACAATTATTTCATAGTAAAACTGCGAAGTTTTCCTACTGTTACACCTTTCAGACCTACCTACTCTCAATTTCATTTCCAGCTCTGAATGACTTCATAGGTCCCAGTGCTTGGCCTTTGGCCTAAACTCTATATTCCATTCCATTCCATTCTAGACGAATGCAAGACAGGAAAAAAGGAAGATAATAGAAACACTGAAGAAAAAAATTGTACCAAGACATGGGTTCGTGTTGTGGAATGTTTCTGCACAGGAGGTTTATCCATGATTAAGATGTCAATTATGAATGTGGCATTATCCACTGACCTTTCCCTTGACCATTCTTCTGTAGAGAAGGCGGCTTCATGTAGACTAAAAAAAAAATTATCATAGTCCATTTTTTAACTTTTTCTAAACATTGTATTCCGCAATCATTATTTACTCTTTTCATTATCTATTCTCTTTTCATTATTTATTCTGAAATTCTTCACTCATTTCACGTCTTCAGTTTCATATCATTCTCTTTTCATCATTAATTATCCATGTTCCTTTTAATCATTATTTACTCTAATAATTAACTACTGATCTAAAAGTTTTTTCCAGATTCACCTTTTGATTTTGTTATCTTTCCTTTCGGAATGTTTTAGATTTAGTGCTCCTACTGTATTACTACTTTATCCTTGTTCTGCCCATATTTTGTGTACAGGCCCTATTAACCAGTCCTCTTATCCATTTAGCTTCTTTTATGTCTTTCCCTTCTGCCTCACTTCTTCATTCTTTCCCTCCTTGCAGTTCCACACACGTTCCTTTTTCAAATTCTCACTTTAGGTAAACCCTCTTTTACAGCCTTACATTTCCAAACGACTTTACTTTCTCCTTCATTCTCTTAGATATTATACATTTCCATAATATGTATACCCTTCATCTACACCTTTGCCATTTCCTTTTTCATAATTACTAGTTCACACATTCCGTACATCTAAATTGTTTGATCTAGTTTGTAATCTCCATATCTTCCTCCTTTTAAATTTTATCATTCGTTATTTTTCTTCCATAACTTCTAACACTTGTTCTATATAAACCGTCTTCATGTTTTCCTCTCTTGCATTTGTATTTCATGATTTGTCCCCCAAGTTAATCTTCTTCACAGCCTTTAGCAATTCCTTTCTTACGTGGTATCGTGCCTTCTTCACACTTGTTTGCAATTCTAACCCTAAAGTTCTCCTCACGTCTTGCTTGTCCTAATTCCTCTCTACTTAAAGGCCGCCACTCAAGCCTAGTTATGCCTGTGCAGGCAAAACTGAACCCACTAACGCTCGGTTATACCTGCGCAGATATGCGTGTGCAGGCAAAACTGAACCCACTAACGTTCAGTTATACCTGCGCAGACATGCCTGTGCAGGCAAAATTGAACCCACTAACGTTCAGTTATACCTGCACAGGTATGCCTGCGCAGGCAAAATTGAACCCAATAACGTTCAGTTATACCTGCGCAGATATGCCTGTGCAGGCAAAATTGAACCCACTAATGTTCGGTTATACCTGCGCAGGTATGCCTGTGCAGGCAAAATTGAACCCACTAACGTTCGAATATACCTGCGCAGGTATGCTTGTGCAGGCAAAATTGAACCCACTAACGTTCAATTATACCTGCGCAGATATGCCTGTGCAGGCAAAAGTGAACCCACTAACGTTCGGTTATACCTGCGCAGGTATGCCTGTGCAGGCAAAATTGAACCCATTAACGTTCAGTTATACCTGAGCAGATATGCCTGTGAAGGCAAAATTGAACCCACTAACATTCAGTTATACCTGCGCAGATATGCCTGTGCAGAACCCACTAACGTTCAGTTATACCTGCGCAGATATGCCTGTGCAGGCAAAACTGAACCTACCAACTTTCGGTTATACCTGCGCAGATATGCCTGTGAAGGCAAAATTGAACCCACTAACGTTCGGTTATACCTGCACAGGTATGCCTGTGCAGGCAAAATTGGACCCACTAACGTTCGGTTATACCTGCACAGGTATGCCTGTGCGGGCAAAATTTAACCCACTAACGTTCAGTTATACCTACACAGGTATGCCTGTGCAGGCAAAATTGAACCCACTAACGTTCAGCTATACCTGCGCAGACATGCCTGTACAGGCAAAATTGAACCCACTAATGTTCAGCTATACCTGCACAGATATGCCTGTGCACGCAAAACTGAACCCACTAACATTCAGTTATACCTGAGTAGATCTGCCTATGCAGGCAAAATTGAACCCACTAACATTCGGTTATACCTGCACAGGTATGCCTGTGCAGGCAAAATTGAACCCACTAACATTCGGTTATACCTGCGCAGGTATGCCTGTGCAGGCAAAATTGAACCCACTAACATTCAACTATACCTGTGCAGATATGCCTGTGCACGCAATACTGAACCCACTAACGTTCAGTTATACCTGAGTAGATATGCCTGTGCAGGCAAAATTGAACCCACTAACATTCGGTTATACCTGCGCAAGTATACCTGTGCAGGCAAAATTGAACCCACTAATGTTCGGTTATACCTGCGCAGGTATTCCTGTGCAGGCAAAATTGAACCCACTAACGTTCAGTTATACCTGAGCAGATATGCCTGTGCAGGTAAAATTGAACCCACTAACGTTCAGCTATACCTGCACAGACATGCCTGTGCAGGCAAAATTGAACCCACTAACGTTCAGTTATACCTGCGCAGATATGCCTGTGCAGGCAAAATTGAACCCACTAATGTTCAGTTATACCTGAGCAGACATGCCTGAGCAGGCAAAATTGAACCCACTAACGTTCAGCTATACCTGCGCAGACACGCCTGTGCAGGCAAAATTGAACCCACTAACGTTCAGCTATACCTGCACATATATGCCTGTGCACGCAAAACTGAACCCACTAACATTCAGTTATACCTGAGTAGATCTGCCTGTGCAGGCAAAATTGAACCCACTAACATTCGGTTATACCTGCACAGGTATGCCTGTGCAGGCAAAATTGAACCCACTAACATTCGGTTATACTTGCGCAGGTATGCCTGTGCAGGCAAAATTGAACCCACTAACGTTCAACTATACCTGCGCAGATATGCCTGTGCACGCAAAACTGAACCCACTAACGTTCAGTTATACCTGAGTAGATATGCCTGTGCAGGCAAAATTGAACCCACTAACATTCGGTTATACCTGCGCAGGTATGCCTGTGCAGGCAAAATTGAACCCACTAATGTTCGGTTATACCTGTGCAGGTATGCCTGTGCAGGCAAAATTGAACCCAATAACGTTCAGTTATACCTGAGCAGTTCGGTTATACCTGCGCAGGTATGCCTGTGCAGGCAAAATTGAACCCACTAACATTCAGTTATACCTGCGCAGATATGCCTGTGCAGGCAAAATTGAACCCACTAACGTTCAGCTATACCTGCACAGACATGCCTGTGCAGGCAAAATTGAACCCACTAACGTTCAGCTATACCTGCGCAGATATGCCTGTGCAGGCAAAATTGAACCCACTAATGTTCAGTTATACCTGAGCAGACATGCCTGTGAAGGCAAAATTGAACCCACTAACGTTCAGTTATACCTGAGCAGATATGCCTGTGCAGGCACAACTGAACCCACTAATGTTCAGTTATACCTGAGCAGATATGCCTGTGCAGGCAAAATTGAACCCACTAACGTTCAGTTATACCTGAGCAGATATGCCTGTGCAGGCAAAATTGAACCCACTAACGTTCAATTACATCTGAGTAGATATGCCTGTGCAGGCAAAATTGAACCCGCTAACGTTCAGTTATACCTGAGCAGACATGCCTGTGCAGGCAAAATTGAACCCACTAACGTTCAGTTATACCTGAGCAGACATGCCTGTGCAGGAAAAATGAACCCACTAACGTTCAGCTATACCTGCGCAGATATGCCTGTGCAGGCAAAACTGAACCCACTAACGTTCAGTTATACCTGAACAGATATGCCTGTGTAGGCAAAACTGAACCCCCTAACGTTCAGTTATACCTGAGGAGATATGTCTGTGCAGGCGAAACTGAACATTAGTAGGTTCGGTTTTGCCTGCACAGGACGACTGCGCAGGCATAACTGCGCAGGTATAACTGAGCGTTAGTGGCGGCCTTAAGTAACTTTTTAGTTATCCGGCATCAAGTGAACAGTCCCTCACTTAGCCCTTGTATTTTGTGACCCACCCTCCTCAAACTCCTCTTAACATTCTTCATAACATCCACTTAGCTTTCCTGTCATTTCGCTTCCATTAAAGATTCCTCAACAATTTTATATCGCTCCATATGGGTCGTCTTCTAAAACTCCTTTCTTTCAAGCTAGAATCTTAGCATCCCTCCTTCACTTCTCCTCAATCGTATTTTTCTTTCGTAAGTTCTCTTCCACAGATATTGGTAATTGCTTCGTCATTTCAACCTCACTTACATCTAGCATTTTGTTTTACATCCTCTTCATTCAAGTCTTGTTTCTCTTCATTCAGCCAAGATTCCTTCCTCACTTATATCCTGCTTCTTATAATCACTCTTGTAATCATTCCGTCACTTTCCCTTCACCATTTACCTAGATTTTGTTGGCGACTCACTTCCGAACTGCGGTGATTACCGAAGAAGAAACGCAAAGCCTCGAAACAGTTGGTAAATCAGACTTTATCTCTTACTTGGAGTTTTATCGAGCTTTATCGCATCTAGCTTTCAGCCACAAGTCCTCCAACTCCTTCACATCATTCTTCTCTCAATTCCACCATCATTTCCCTCTCACCTACATTCATCTTCTGTTATTAATCCTCCTCCTCTTCCTCCTCCTCCTTTACATCCTGCCCCTTGTAATTCCTCTTCCTTCCCCCCTCTTCCTCACACTGGCGGCGTTAGTAATTGGTGTCTGTGATTGGATTTCGTCAAGTCTGGCCACCGTTGCCAACGGAAGGGACCGGGAGGAGGAGGAGGAGGAGGAGGAGGAGGAGGAGAAGGGGAGGGGAGGGGCAGGGGGTGGACTCACATCGTGTAAGAAATCCCTCATTCCCTCTTTCTCTCGTGAAACAAGACGAGGTTTATATAATCCATTATTAATAGTGTTAATGTTTTGCAGACATTACTTCGCTTATATATATATATATATATATATATATATATATATATATATATATATATATATATATATATATATATATATATATATATATATATAGTTATATATACATATATATATAGATAGATAGATAGGTATATGTACACCGGCACGCATGCATGCCAAACTAACATAAACAACGAATTGGGAGACGAAAAGCCAACCGCAAAGGGACGGGAGCTGCAAAGGCCAAAGGGGGAGCTATGGCAACACTGCGGCCCAGAAACCGCTGGCTCGTTGTCCGGAAAACCGAATTCTGATCTTCTCAAATTAATCTGCTTTCGAAGGGAAGGGACTCGGGCGGGCTGGGGAAGGAAGACGAGGAAATCTTCATGCCTAAGGAGAGAGAGAGAGAGAGAGAGAGAGAGAGAAAGAGAGAGAGAGAGAGAGAAAGGGGGGGGGAGGATTAGAAGAAGCTAAGTATTATAGCTAGAGACACACAAACAGTAAGAGAGAGGGAGAGAGAGAGAGTGGGGGGGTAGAAGAAGCTAAGTATTATAGCAAGAGAGACACAAACAGTAAGAGAGAGAGAGAGAGAGAGAGAGAGAGAGAGAGAGAGAGAGAGAGAGAGAGAGAGAGAGAGAGAGAGGAGGATTAGAAGAAGCTAAGTATTATAGCGAGAGACACACAAACAGAGAGAGAGAGAGAGAGAGAGAGAGAGAGAGAGAGAGAGAGAGAGAGAGAGAGGAAGGGGGATTAGAGGAAGCTAAGTATTATAGCGAGAGACACACAAACAGAGAGAGAGAGAGAGAGAGAGAGTGAAAGAGAGAGAGAGCAAGAGAGAAAGGAAAGTTAGTTGAAACTGTGAAAACTGAGATGGATATGTAAATGATGAAAAAATTTATCTCATTAAAGTCACGTGAAACAGAGAAGCAATGAGAGAACTAAATAGAGAAATAACGCCACAATTGAACGAAGACGATTCGTAATAAAAGAAAACCAATGAATCTGTAAACGGAAGAGAAAAAATTATTGTAAGCCAAAGTAGAATTAAAGATTATTGATAGAGGACATAACGACTATGAGAAGAAACTATATGTGAGGCAAACTAAAATCGTAAAAAAAAAATATTAAAGAAAACTGAACGAAAAAGTGACATGTAATAATACGAACCATATAATATAGTAAATCAATTAAAAAACAAAACACAATAAAAACTGAAAGTGTAAATAGAAAGGATAAACTAAATCAAGGCTGAAAAATTGTAAAGAAACAATATAAGTGTGAAATATCAAAGGGGAAGGGAAAATTCCGTTTATAAAAAGAAAACGGAAAAGTAAAAATAAAACTGTTTGAATGAAAGAAAGGCAACACTACAAAATCAAATCTAATTAGGAGATTGTACAGTTTCCTTCATCCGGTTTATGAGGAAGAAACGGCATCCACAGAGAATGTCTTTGGCCTCAGGCGACGATGACGCTGCTGGCACAAGAGGAGGAGGAATGTGTTCATAATGGATTTTCGGGAGAGAGAGAGAGAGAGAGAGAGAGAGAGAGAGAGAGAGAGAGAGAGAGAGAAGGGAGGGGGGAAGGAGGGGATTAGAAGAAACTAAGTATTACAGCGAGAGAGAGAGAGAGAGAGAGAGGTGGGGGCATAAGAAGAAGCTAAGTATCACAGCGAGAGACACAAACAGTAAGAGAGAGAGAGAGAGAGAGAGGGGGGGGGGAAGGAGGGGATTAGAAGAAACTAAGTATTACAGCGAGAGAGATACAAACAGTGAGAGAGAGAGAGAGAGAGAGAGAGAGAGAGAGAGAGAGAGAGAGAGAGAGAGAGAGAGAGAGAGGTGGGGGCATAAGAAGAAGCTAAGTATCACAGCGAGAGACACACAAACAGTAACAGAGACAGACAGGTGGACAGAAAGAGAGAAGGAGGGATTATAAGAAACATCGTTGACAAAAAAAAACCCCAAAACTGGTTCTGCTCTTTATTTCCAGCCACCTCCACGAAGAAGCAAGCTTGAAGACAAGTCCTTCTATTACCAACGGCCATTACAAGATAAGATTAATGCATGCATAAGAAAGTTCCCAAAGCCTCCTTCGCAACCATTTTAAGACGGAATCCAGATTTCGCTACCTTCAAAAACTTCATGACCAGAACAACCGAATTTATCAACGCCACAGCGCATGAAATTTAACACCAATGAATTCTACACTGCATACAGTGAGTCATTGCAAATTATACTGATGTTCCAATATAGGTTAAGAATGATGATACCTAGCTTAAATGATGTATGGGTGTCAGCCTTTGGAGGTGTTTGTTAAACAAGCTTCCGAAAAAACAAGACGGGCCGAATCTAACACCTCCGATTCTCAACGGCGAGCAACAGATCGTGAACAGAGCCAATCCACACATCTCCCAGCATCCGCTCATGAGAGACACCATTAGATCTTTAGAAGACGGACAGTAACAATGCAGCATGTGACATACTAGATAATACAGACTTATTCTTCACAATAAGAGATTCCAATGCAGCCTAACAAATATACTGCATGCAGCAAGCTGAAACGCGTGACCAAACAGGCCCAACGAGTATACCTTCGGTTGGTCAACCGAACAAACTAGGAGCACTGCTGACCCAGGTCACTGAAAACAGATACAGAGCAAGTATCTGAGCCAAAAGAGGCCAAATGAGGACCCATAATACTCATGAGGTTGCTAACAGACGACTGGGTTTTTTGGCAATTACTCCGGCCGTTTAGTTGGCCCATTCAGGCCGCCCAATTTTCTGTCCAATTCTTTCCGTGACTGACGGAAAAGTGGATGAAATAAATGAGCTAATTGACCGGCCAGAATAATCTGCTAAAGACCCCATGAGTATTATGGGTTTTCGTGAGTAGGGCTCTTTTGGTTCTGATTCTGGCTCTGCATCTCTTTTCAGAGATCTGGGTCAGCAGTGCTCCTAGTATTTTCGGTCGACCAACTGAAAGCATACTTGTTGGGTCTGTTTCCCCGTTCGTTTCAGCTTGATGCATGCAGTTTATTTGTTAGCCTGCGCTGCAATCTCTTTTTTCCTTTATTGTAGAGGGAAAATCAAGGACACAGGTATCCCCTTACATAGCCACTGTCAGTTATTCCTGTCTGTCTGTGACAAAGCGGATTCTTTGTGCATATTACTTTCAAGCGAAGGTATTATCCCCCATATCCATTTACTCTCCAAAGAACTAAAGGGAAATTAAAGGAAACATCTCAACAGAAGAAACACAGCGATATGGAAGAGGAAAAGACAATAATAAAAAGGGAATGCTACATCTGCTGCTTTCCCTTTTAAGGAAATTTACCTAAAATGACTTTTAGATAATAACAACAACCATTATGACATACTTGAATGGTAATAATTATAACAGTCATAAATATACTACATGACAGTGGAATTTTAATAATAATAATATTAAAAATAACGTACAAGACGAATGCGAAATAAAAAATAAAATTGTTAATTGCAATAACAAAATCAGTATCAGAAAAACAAATAAAATCCTGCCAATAACAATAATAAACTGTTTTACCATTTTGAGAGAAGTCCCCCAATTTACACACGATTTCGCAATTATGATCGCTAATAGGATTTAATTAATCTTAATTAATGGGATGTTTGGCCTAGAATTAATTAGGACGAATTACCCCGAAAACTGCAGAGGTATATATTTTGATAGATGATATAGCCCTCCCAATTTCACCCATTAACGGCGGTCGTTTATTTCACTTTTACGCTGCATTTTTTTCTGTAAAAGAGAACTATTACGCCGGTTTTGTCTGTCCGTCCGCACTTTTTCTGTCAGCCTTCTAATCTTCAAAACTACTGAGGCTAGAGGGCTGCAAATTGGTATGTTGATCATCCACCCTCCAATCATCAAAAATACCAAATTGCAGCCTTCTAGCCTCAGTACTTTTTGTTTTACGTAAGGTTAAAGGTAGCCATAATCGTGCTTCTGGCAACGATATAGGACAGGCCACCACGGCCGGCTGAGAGTTTCATGGGTCGCGGCTCATACAGCATTATACCGAGACAACCCAAAGATAAATCTATTTTCGGTAGCCTTAATTACTGTATATGCTATGCAAAAAACGCAAAAAACTCGATTGCGCCGAAGAAACTTCGGCGAATTTTTTACTTTTTTTTTGGGTTGATCAGACAGTTCATTTGTTGTTTATTTGTTTCCTGTGCCTTGGAGACTTTTGAAAAGTCGACGATATTATGCTTCTCTTGAATGACTTGAGAAGCTGTATCATGTCAACACAAGCACTGGGGCACTTTCGAACATTGAGTGCTTTAAGCAGTGAAAGGGGGTTAGAGTGGTTGGACAGCAGCGTAAAAAGATCCATGTAATCAAGGTGATGAAGCACATAGTACTAAAAGTGGATCTGAGAGAAGCCCCACAGCTGCACCATGAAGCAATACTTGGGAGTGGTTGGACAGCAAGATGCAAGAAGTGAGGTGGAAATGGAGGTCAAGTAAAAGGCTACAAAGTGGGTGCAGCTAGGGGCCGAAGGGATGCTGCAGACAACCTTTAATAATGACTACAGTTCACCACATGCGGTGCACTGACGGTACTACCCCCCACGGGGAATATACTTGTCTTCTGAAACCATTCAAATTTAAATCAGTAAAAACATCCCTTCCAATTTTATCGTTATTGGCGCTTCCTTATTGTATTCTTATTCTTTCGTCCATTTCTTTATGCATTTTTACCTATTTCCTTTTGTTCTGAAAACCTAATCAAGTCAGGCGTATAATGTCTGTCTTACAGTCAGCTGAAAAATCTCGCAACTGGGAAAACAGGTACATAAACACGAGAGTCTTCAGGACCAAATCACTGGGAATATTCTACCTTCGCTTTATCCTTATTGGATTCCAGAGCTAAATTGAGCCCATAAGGTTCCGGCACGGCAACGCCCCTCCAGAAATAGATCACAAGAGGAGAAATGGGTATTGCAGAGCTGCGTGGATAAAAACCGTATAGGAAGACTGTACAGTAAACAAAGGGTAAGATTCAAAAGTCTGGATCTCAACTACAATGAAAGTATACTTCTCGTTCATACACATGGAGTTAAGACTTGTTTTGTTAATCCTGAATAAGGTCATTAGCATTATTATCGTTAATGCTAATCAACATTAATGTATTTGTTTCTATTAAGGCTTCTTCCTCAACAGAAATAACAATAAATATAACGGAGATTCATCAAATAATTCTCTGTGCAGCTGAAATTATGTCTGACCTCACATCAGGACCAATTGCGAGGGCGCCAGCAGCTGAGACATAAAATTCATAAAAGAAATTCTGGCCTGCGAACATACCCGACCTAAGGACTTACCTGGGATGGCTGCGCACCTTGCATACCAGCGATTCTGATTTAGCTCGAGAGTTCTGGGTACGATATTCATTTCTGCTGAGTGTGAATGTCTGTTACATTCACTCAAAATGGGTAATTCGAGTGAAATATGTTATTATGAGTTACTGGTGGGTCACTCTCCAGGTAACTACTTAGAGCCTGTGTAAGTAGGCCTAGTCAAGTTCCAGCTTCTCTTGTGACCCGCGTGGCTACATTGGTAGCACCCTTACGTTTTACTCGTAAGTCCTGGCACGACCCATAAATTGAATCTCTAAGATGTGCGAATGACTTCCAATTCGACAATGATCAATTTTATCAGTCTATTAAGTTTTGTTTTCAAATAGCCAACATGTTACGAAGGAAGTTGTTTCAGAGGCGAAGGTACAATATTTCATTTTTAAACAGATATAAGGAGCTACAGTAAGTAAAATGAATCAGTAAATACTAATATCTAAATTCTTCCACTTAAAATCACATTCCCTGAACCCAAGTGCCAACAAATGAGTGCACAAATTAAGATTCAAATCAATATGAATAAGACAGCTTGCATCGTGAAAATAACAATCTCGAGGAGAGATTCTTCAAAGAAAATGAAACTGTTGCTGAAAAAGAATGCATTTAGATCTCTTTAATTAAAGAGCCTTGGATAAGGGAAAAGACAATCACGGGATAAAAGACAAACTCCATTAGCTTCAAAAAGAAGTTCCTTCAGCACTTGGAAATACTTCGTCATTCAACAAGTAAACGCCTCATCATTGTTAAAATTACGCCATCATCACAAAATTGCCTTCTATTACATAAACTGAGCGATTTCTGGTGCACCTTAAACTCTTCAAATTTCTGAAGAAAAACAAAAAGGAATCTTATATTCGCTGTTCAAGTTTAATCCAATTTTCTCGGAAGATATGCAAGTTTTCCCCGTTTCCCCAGTACGGGAAAAATGATCCTTCAGAGAGAGAGTATAATTATCGTCATTATATTTTCGCAGATGCCCCATTTTGTTAAATCGCAAGAACTTTTAAACGTCTAAATAGGGCCCATAATGCCTTGCCATGGCAACGCCCTCCGGAAAAATATTAGGAGTTTAAAAAGGATATTTGAGATTTGCTCTGGAAAACATCCCTTCGGACTCATTCTCTTCAAAAGTTTGCGGAGTAAAAACTAGTTTTTCATGATGCTCTAATAAGAGGAAAATGAGTCATTTGCTTGGTATACAGGTTATGAATTTAATATTATAATATCTAGTTTTGTTTCTGTAGTCGTTGTTACGGTTTTTGTGGTCTGATTGGCTGTTATACTCATAAATGATATGATCATAGTCACAAAAGAAACAATTAATAAATATTTACATAATCAACAGTCTTCGTGTCACACGGAAGAAGAAGAAGAAGAAGAAGAAGAAGAAGAAGAAGAAGAAGAAGAAGAAGAAGAAGAAGAAGAAGAAGAAGAAGAAAAAGAAGAAGAAATGTATTCATTAAAACCATAAAGAAACTGAAAATACTACCCGTGTATATACGTAACATACAACCTTTATATTATACTTCAATATAATTAACATCGAATGCAGTAGTCGACCTCCATCGACGAGGGATTCCACCCTCGGGACACCCGCCATGGGAGAGCTCTTTTCCTCAATATTTAGCCTACAGTTCACCAAGCTCAGTTAGCTTTAGGAAATTCCTAAATCCTTAGCATATAGTTGTAGTAATAGGAAATCTTGACTGTGTTATTCACTTGTTGAAGAATGTGCACATTTTTCCAGATCAAAACAACATTCCCAGAACCTCCTCATCCATCATGAGTGCATATGTTAAAATTCTAATAATAAAAAGGAATAATGCAGATTCTCAGTGCAAAAAATAACAACGTATATGATCTCCTTAAATTTTCATTTTATTGCACATTTTAGGTACTGAATTCGTGAAACATGGTTTTGTGGAGGTGAATAAATAAAAATTTATGTAAAAAGATCAATTTTTCAAAATCGTCTAAAAACAAATCACACCGTTCACAAGGAAAGATTCTTCAAAGAGTATGAAATTGCTGCTGTACAAAACGCATTCATGTTCCTTTCGAGAGACTTGGACAAGGGAAGAGACAATCACGGGATAAAAGACAAACTCCATTAACTTCAAAAAGGAAGTTCCTTCGGCAGCTAGAAATACCTCGTCATTCAACAAGCAAATGCCTCATCATTGTTATAATTACGCCGTCATCACAAAATTGCCTTCTATTACATAAACTGAGCGATTTCTGGTGCATCTTAAACTCTTCAAATTTCTAAAGAAAAACAAAAGGGATTCTTATATTCGCTGTTCAAGTTTAACCCAATTTTCTCCGAAGAGATGCAAGTTTTCCCCGTTTTTCCTAGTACGAGGAAAGCGATCCTTCAGAGAGAGTATAATTATCGTCATTATATTTTCGCAGATGCCCCATTTTGTTAAATCGCAAGAGCTTTTAAACGTCTAAATAGGGCCCATAATGTCTTGCCATGGCAACGCCCTCCGGCAAAATATTAGGCGTGAAAAAGGATGTTTGAGATTTGCTCTGGAAAACATCCCTTCAGACTTCATCTCTTCGAAAGTTTGCGGAGTAAAAAGTAGTTGTTCATGACGCTCTAATACAAGGAAAATGAGTCATGTGCTTTGTATATACGTCATGAATTTACTATTATAATTTTTAGTTTTGTTTCTGTAGTCGTTGTTGCGGTTTTATATGGTTGCCTGTTATAACCATAATTTATATAATCATAATCACAAATAAAATTATTTTATATTTCCCTAATTATTATTCTTCGAGTAACAATGAATGGCAAGGCATAATAATAATAATAATAATAATAATAATAATAATAATAATAATAATAATAATAATAATAATAATAATAATAATAATAATAATAATAGAACAGATAGGGTGATACGTGCCAATAGACCAGACGTGACGTTGATTGGCAAAATCAAGAAGAAAGCATCACTCATTGATTTCTCGATACCATGGGACACCAGAGTAGATGAGAAAGAAAGAGAGAGAGAAAATTGATAAGTATCAAGACCTGAAAATCGAAACAAGAAGGATATGGAATATGTCGGAGGAAATTGTACCCGTAATCAAAGGAACACTACCCGCACTATAAAAACTACCCAGTCGAATAAGATGACTGCGATAGACCAAAAAAAAAATAATAATAATAATAATAATCACAATAATAATGAAGAAAAAGAAGAAGAAGAAGGAGAAGATGAAGGAGACGAAATGCAGTAACCAGAACCATAAAGAAACGGAAAACTTGCCACATATATTACATACAACCTCTATCTTAAACTACAATATAATTAACGTCAAATGAGTATGTGACCTCCATAAAAACACTTACCATGGGACAGCTACATTTAACCTAAAGTTCATCAAACTCTGATAACTTTAGGAAATTCTCAAAAACCTTAGCATCTAGTTGTAGCAGTAGGAGTGACAACACTAGCAGATAACAGTAGCAAATTAATGGGAAAAGCAAAAATTATAGGACGTCTAGATCAAATCCAAGCAGTAACTGAAGAAGAGTCATTCATGCTTCATAACAGGGGAACTACAGAAAGGATTTTACACCAGTGAAGGGAATCTTGGCTGTATTATTCATTCGTTAAAGATCATCTAGAAATAAAATGCGAGTTCCATGCATACGTAAGCCTTTTACTACTAACTGTCAGCAAACTGCAGTAATCATTAACTACGAGGCAACATCGTCCCGCTGTCAGCTAAACTTACCAGAATGATAAAATACAGTTTCAAAAGTTTCCCTTCAGAAGCTAAGCAAGGCATCTTGCGTTTATTTATATAATATATCAGTGGTTAAGGACAGGTAGAAGTTCAGTACCAAGCGCTTTCACGTTCATTAACGCATCGTTCTGTGCCCAGACGATGCGTGAATAAACGTCAAAGCGCTTGGTACTGAACTTCTGCCTGTCATTTTCCTGTGGGATTCGCTTATACGCTGAAGTCACGTGAATTCTATTGCGATTTTTTAACCATATCAGTCTGTATGGAAAAAAGGTAAACTTACCACAGGCATAATACGATGCGGATCCATTTAGGACACCTAAATATTAAGGTAAATATGGAGCTGACTTTCATTTCTTAATGCCCAGAAAATGGATTACAGCAGTCTCGCTATAACCCATCAGAAAGTAAACGTATCTTAACAGAGGAAGGAAATCAAGCAACAAATGTATCACATGAATATGACCAGTAGATTTATATAATAATAATGATGATGAAGACATATCTTGATAACGAAACACATTCCAGTATTCATGCTAACCAGAATTCTAAAGTGAACACAAAATCCTTCATAAACCCCAGAAGTAATACTGATACAAAATGGAATTATCGCTCAGTGGTTTGAAAACGTTTAATAAACTGGCCTTTTCGTCCTGTTAATGACCTTCATCTGCATACCAAACACCGCCCTCGTACACCTCGTGCATTGTACATTAATTCCAGAGAACTAATGACGCCCATAACTGGTTTGGAGAGAACGAAAACGCTCCCAATTATTAATTCGGTTGAGAATGACGGGGAGCAGACGGCAGATGGATTTTATATAACTGGCAGATAAAAAATATCTCGATGTATTCTACTTCTTTCGAAAATGTCTCGATGTATTCTTCTTCTTTCGAAAATATCTCGACGTATTCTTCTTCTTCTTCTTTCGAAAATATCTTGACGTATTCTTCTTCTTCTTTCGAAAATATCTCGACGTATTCTTTTTCTTTCGAAAATATCTCGACGTATTCTTCTTCTTCTTCTTTCGAAAATATCTTGACATATTCTTCTTCTTCTTCTTTCGAAAATATCTCGACGTATTCTTCTTCTTCTTCTTTCGAAAATATCTCGACATATTCTTCTTCTTCTTCTTCTTTCGAAAATATCTCGACATATTCTTCTTCTTCTTCTTCTTTCGAAAATATCTCGACATATTCTTCTTCTTCTTCTTCTTTCGAAAATATCTCAACGTATTCTTCTTCTTCTTCTTCTTTCGAAAATATCTTGACGTATTCTTCTTCTTCTTCTTTCGAAAATATCTTGACGTATTCTTCTTCTTCTTCTTTCGAAAATATCTCGACATGATGTTCTTCTTCTTCTTCTTTCGAAAATATCTCAACGTATTCTTCTTCTTCTTCTTCTTTCGAAAATATCTCGACGTATTCTTCTTCTTTCGAAAATATCTCGACGTATTCTTCTTCTTCTTCTTTCGAAAATATCTCGACATATTCTTCTTCTTCTTCTTCTTTCGAAAACATCTCGACATATTCTTCTTCTTTTTCTTCTTTCGAAAATATCTCGACGTATTCTTCTTCTTTCGAAAATATCTCGACGTATTCTTCTTCTTCTTCTTCTTTCGAAAATATCTTGACGTATTCTTCTTCTTCTTCTTTCGAAAATATCTTGACGTATTCTTCTTCTTCTTTCGAAAATATCTTGACGTATTCTTCTTCTTCTTTCGAAAATATCTCGACGTATTCTTTTTCTTTCGAAAATATCTCGACGTATTCTTCTTCTTCTTCTTTCGAAAATATCTTGACATATTCTTCTTCTTCTTCTTCTTTCGAAAATATCTTGACGTATTATTCTTCTTCTTCTTTCGAAAATATCTCGACATATTCTTCTTCTTCTTCTTCTTTCGAAAATATCTCGACGTATTCTTCTTCTTTCGAAAATATCTGGACGTATTCTTCTTCTTCTTTCGAAAATATCTCGACATATTCTTCTTCTTCTTCTTCTTTCGAAAACATCTCGACATATTCTTCTTCTTTTTCTTCTTTCGAAAATATCTCGACGTATTCTTCTTCTTTCGAAAATGTCTCGACGTATTCTTCTTCTTCTTCTTCTTTCGAAAATATCTGGACGTATTCTTCTTCTTCTTCTTTCGAAAATATCTCGACATATTCTTCTTCTTCTTCTTTCGAAACATCTCGACATATTCTTCTTCTTTTTCTTCTTTCGAAAATATCTCGACGTATTCTTCTTCTTTCGAAAATATCCGACGTATTCTTCTTCTTCTTCTTCTTTCGAAAATATCTTGACGTATTCTTCTTCTTCTTCTTTCGAAATATCTTGACGTATTCTTCTTCTTCTTCTTTCGAAAATATCTCGACATATTCTTCTTCTTCTTCTTCTTTCGAAAATATCTCAACGTATTCTTCTTCTTCTTCTTTCGAAATTGTCTCGATGTATTGGAGGGCGGCAAATGAAAGGAATACAGAGGACACCTCGAACTGAAGAAACAAGGAATGGAAAGGTTTGTGACCTTAGAGGGATTTACTAAATCATGTCAATTTATAAGACTATTTGCAACAAGAAAGGAGACTGCCATAAGAAATAATACAAAAAATTGCTTCATGTTAGTAAACCAAATGGGTAAAAGCTTCACACCAGAATAATGAATGGATACAAAGAACAAAGAACTCAAAGAGTATTGAAAATTGTTAGCATACTGGTGTGAAAAAATGACGAGAAAAGTAATAGCTGGATAGCAGACTGGAATCATGAAAAGGCGGACAAGAACAAGAGAAAAGATAATAAATGGAAATAACACTAAGAGCTAGATGAAAATAGAAAGATGGAAATAAAAATTAATAACTTAGGAGAGGAGGAAGACAGATAAGCGAAATATGAATACATCAAAATGATCTAAGCACAAAAGCAAGCGAGAGAAACTGTCCAGAAAGAGAGTGGGAAGGGGACTGGGGTTAAAACTAGACACAAGGATAAAGTGAAGGATAATATGAAAGGAATAAAAGGTCATGAGCAGAAGCACACGCAGGGAAGGTCACCAAAATAAAATGGAGTGTGCCATAGATGAATGGAATGGAAACGAATAAGTGCTGGGACCTATGAGGTCATTTAGCACTGAAAGGGAAATTGAGAGCAAAAAAGGCTTTAAAGGTGCAACGGGAGGAAAACTTCGCAGTTGCACTATGAAACAATTGTTAGGAGAGGGTAGCAAGTAAAAAAAAGAATATGAACACAGGTTCAGTAAAATGAATGAAAGGGGTTGTAGCTAGGGGTCGAAGGGACTCTGCAAAGGACCATAAGTAATGGTCAAAGCACACCGTTGGATGGACGACTGGTAAAGACGATCATAAATAAACACACATAAAAAAATGCCAAAAGCACTAGATAATAAAAAAAGGTAAAATTATCACAAACATAATACGATGCGGATCCAGTTAGGACGCATAAATATTGAGGAGAGTGTGGAGCTGACTATCATTTCGTGAAGCAGAACAGAAGCAAATAAATGCCGAGTAGAAGAAGGGAAGAAGCACACTGGAGATAACAGGAACAATGGCTGCAAAACAAATGCCGGAGAAACAAAGCGGAAATTGGAGGTTCAAAAGCTGGCGGGTGATAGAGGAACAAGCAGAAAATATGGGTGCCTTCTGAAAGTCAGATTCAAATTGTTTAGAAAATGATAACACTAAACTCCTAAACGCTATACAGACATTGAAAGTTACGAATTAGATAGAGAAGACACATGGTGATCAAAATGAGACAAGTGACTTGACTAAATACACATTTGTTAAAAAAAAACTTTAAGAAATGAGTTCCTGTGAGCATGCGCAGTAACACAAATTGACAACAATGGATAACAAATCAAACTAAGAGGGAATAACATCAATCGATAACAAATATTTACATGTTCAAGTCGCCACTGAGAGTGGGATAAAAGACACATTTAATAAAGGAAGGAAACAAGAATGCATAAAGGAGGCAGAGGAAAGAAACAGAAGTAAATACTATTGACGAAAAAAATATTCAAAACTAATAAAAGCGAGAATTTCAAACTACAAATAAACTGTGTTATTTGGAATAAAAAAAACCATTACCATACGTCCACCCTGCAATAAACATGTCGGCAACTTATCGCTCACACATAACTAACAGGTTGAATACAGGTCACCGACTTTTAATTAGTTTTGGCTAGTGTTTCATACGATTATCCAGCATAAGCCAAAGGTGCGTTCTCAACATACGTCGTTGACTTGTTTTCAACTTGTTTGTGACATGCATATGATCAGCTGCAAATGTGTTTATGACAAATGTTGCTTTAGTTTGGACGCAATTTAACATAAGACGAACAAATATTCATGTAAACAACAAAAAAGAAAAATGCAAGTGGAACAAACTAATGCAATTCAGCATTTTCGGAAAAGAATACTTTGAAAGATCTATGACGCCGGATGAATGAAAAGCCTAGGAAAAAGCTAAATGAAAAGATACTAATAAATGATGAATAATCAAGAGGTGAATAGAAGAGACCAAAGAATAAAAAGCCCGAAAAAATTCTATTGCGAGACGCAGACCAAGAGAGAGAGAGAGAGAGAGAGAGAGAGAGGAGAGAGAGAGAGAGAGAGAGAAGAGAGACGAGAGAGAGAGAGAGACGAGAGAGAGAGAGAGAGATAACTGACATTCAGAAGTGATCAAAAGAAAACGGACGAGGCAATCTCAGAGAAAGAAAAGAAGAGAAAGAGAGAGAAAGCGCAAGAAATGGAAGCACACCAGCGAAAGCAACAGAGAAGAAGCGAGACTGCAAGCAAAAGCCATCAGGACGGAAAGACCAACAAAAACTATATATGTGCTCCGGGATCATCATGAATAGGAGTCGGGTCCAAGGAAAGATCCCAAAGGAAAAAAGAAAGAAAACAAGTAAAATATGCGCCGAAGTTTCTTCGGCGCAATCGACTTTTCTGTACAGCGAATAATCAAGGCCACCGAAAATAGATCTATCTTTGGCCTTGTCTCGATATAATGCTGTATGAGCCGCGGCCCAGAAACTTTAACCACGGCCCGGTGGTGGCCCTACCCTATATCGTTGCCAGATACACGATTATGGCTAACTTTAACCTTAAATAATATAAAAACCACTGAGGCTAGAGGGCTGCAATTTGGTATGTTTGATGATTGGAGGATGGATGATCAACATACAATTTGCAGCCTTCTAGCCTCAGTAGCTTTTAAGATTTGAGGCGGAAAGAAAACGTGCGGATGGACAGACAAAGCGGCACAATAGTTTTCTTTTACAGACTACTAAAAGCAGTTCTCATGGAGGCCATGACAGAGCAGACGAAGGAAAGACGAGATGTGGGGGAAGATCAAGAAGCCAAATGCAAGAGGGAAACAGAATAAGACAGCAATGGAAATGAATGAAAGATCAAACAGGAAAACGTAACCGGTAGGGGGATAGTACCATCAGTGCACCTCACGCGGTGCACTGTAGGTTCTTTGCAGTCCCTTCGGTCCTTGTTGCATCCCCCTTCATTCCTTTTACTGTACCTCCGTTCGTGTTATCTTTCTTCTGTCTTACTTCAGACCCCTCTTCTAACAATTGTTTTCATAGTGCAACTGTGAGGTTTTCCTTCTATTACACCTTTAAAACCTTTTACTATTAATTTCCCTTTCTGTGCTGATTGACCACATAAGTAACAGCGCTTGGCCTTCGCCTAAATTTTACATTCCAATTCCAATTCCCATATACATGATTAATTAACTACTGAGGACGACTTGACTAAAAACAACGGGTCATGCAAAAAAAAAAAAAAAAAAAAAAGGACAAGCAAATGAAAAACAGGCTCTTCGGCAGAGGCAATAAGGAGAACGTACTACTTTCTTCTTCCGAAGGAGGTGTCACACTGAAAGCCACTGATCTACGACGCTTCAGCAGAAAAAGGGCGAATTGAGATGCAGATTGCAACGAGCGAGCAACCGATTCAGACTCACGCCAGTAACAGATGGCGTTCGGGTCGCTCCGGAAATGTACTGGGAACAAAGGGAAGATTCGGGAATGCAGACTCAGGAAGGGAACGCCAGAAAAACGGAGGGTAAAAATGCAAGAAGGAACTGAACGAGGAAATGGCGTTTTCCTGGGAGAGGGAAATAACAGTAAATTTCGACAGATGCAGAGCAAATGGAAAACAATAACGCGAAAAAGGAAAAAATAAACTAGTGCAAATAATAACCAAATAGGAAATATGCATGGTAAGTATATCAAAAATAATAAAAAAAAAAAAATAAACTAACTTCACTTCTGACTGACGCAATTAAAACCAAGAAAATATAACACAAGTAAAATTCAGTGAACTATTACCCAAATATATAAATCCATCAAAATTTATCAAAGAAAATAATGAATGTTCATAATTACAGTTAATCTTTTAATGGACTGTTTGCAAGCCTAAAAGTTAACGACACTATTACTATTTGTAAATAGCTTTTAAAAAGCCCATTCCAGGTGATTAATGCCACGTCATAAAATTCAATGCAGAAATATTTCAAATTGACACCCGGACCAGGTTACTACACACTGTGCTTTAATAAATCCTTCACAAATGTTCTGTTTGCTTTGACAAGTAGAAGTTTGCTACACTTTTTTCCATTTTCCTTCCTTTTACTGTAAGTTACAATAGTTATCAACCTACGCTCATTTGGGAAACCATCACAGACTTCTACTTTTGTACGAGAAAGTGAAAGACGAAATGGTATTATTGTTCTTTCCTTACGTGAATAAACATGGAAAAAATGCGCCGAAGTTTCTTCGGCGCAATCGAGTTTTCTGTATAGCCGCTACAGCGTACAATCAAGGCCACCGAAAATAGATCTATCTTTTGGTGGTCTCGGTAAAATGCTGTATGAGCCGCGGCCCATGAAACTTTAACCACGGCCCGGTGGTGGCCTGTCCTATATCGTTGCCAGAAGCACGATAATGGCTAAATTTAACCTTAAAATAAAAAAAAAAAAATACTGAGGCTAGAGGGCTGCAATTTGGTCTGTTTGATGATTGGACGGTGGATGATCAACATACCAATTGGCAGCCCTCTAGCCTCGGTGGTTTTTAGATCTGAGGGCGGGCAGAAAAAGTGCGGACAGAATAAAGTGCGGACGGACAGACACAGCCGGCACAATAGTTTTCTTTTACAGAAAACTACAACGCAAAGAAAACACAGAAGATAACGAGTTCAGTCTTTGCTAAATATAGAGTGAATTCATAACTGATTCAACTGAGTGATTTATGAAAATTAGGCTACAAAGCCAAGGACTGCGGCACTTTCAGCCATTCAGCGCTTAAAACAGCAAAAAGAGGGCGTTGGAGAGGTTGGACAACAAGATGGAAGAAAGCGGGACTGGAGGTCGAGTAAAAGTTTAGAAAGTTGGTGCACCTTGAGGCCGAATGGACGCTGTTAGCAACCTTTAGTGATGCCTACAGTACACCACGTGAGGCACATTGTCGTTACTACCCAAATCTGGTTTTTAAAAGATTAGTGGACGTGAGATATTTGTGATGAGGACATCGAAATATATAAAAGTAAAAATATCCATCAATGGAATAAAAATCTCGAACGCAAATACGACTCCTTACACATTTCTTTGTATAAGGATTACATACGAGTATAATCCCACGTATTTTAGCCAGCTCCTGGATATATGAAAATGTACATCAATCTTAGCTGTCTGCTACTACTACTACTACTACTACTACTACTACTAGTAGTAGTAGTAGAATGTAGTAGTAGTAGATAAAAAAAAAAAGCTAAATGAGAGACAGTACATTTAGGATCAAAGTTTACTTAAATTTCACAGGTTGTGATTCCCGATGGTAAAAGTAACTAAATTTCGCAGGTTTAATTCCATCGTAAAAATACTCATTCGTAATATTATATGACATCTCCAAAAAAAATCCGATATGATTTAATCAGACTAATGCCAATTACATAAACCAATCGTCAAGGCTACGAAACATCAGATAAAACAGAAAGCATTAAAAACTCACACAAACTCAAAACACAAAGACAAACATAACTCTAATATTCCCGAATTTTCAAAACACAAGGCACATTTTCCTTCTCACTTTTTACCCAGGACCCCGCTCTTCCAGGCTGTATCACATACACGCTCTCTCCTCTCTCTCTCTCTCTCTTCTCTCTCTCTCTCTCCTCTCTCTCTCTCTCTCTCTCCTCTCTCTCTCTCACACAGGACACACACACAAACCCTGTTGTAAGTTTTGGCTCCGGAAAGCTTGGACTGGGTCGTTGCATTGGATACACACAGAGTAACAAAAGCGTTCCATGTTACGAGACATCACGTCACAAAAGAGATTTTCAAATAAGCCTTTTTTCTGTCTTTTTTTCTTCTTCCTTTCGCAGTTAGACTTTTTTAGGTCTTACGCCCCCTCCCCACCCACCTCTCTCTCTCTCTCTCTCCTCTCTCTCTCTCTCTCTTCTCAAGCCCCTTCCTCCTCCATCTACCAGAGCCGAGCAGTGCCGCTATATCGTCTGGTGGCACTGCCCTCCTCTTCCTCCCACCCCGACCCCTCCCCTTACCCCCCTCCACCCAGACACCTTCCCCCTGTCCCCTCCCCCAAACCCCATCCTCCTCCTCTTTCAACAGCCAGTATTTCTATCCCGTCCCGAACTCGAAAAGAAAAATAAAAGGATAAAGGAAAAGGGATATCTTTCTTTTCTTTCAGCTCTTATGTTTTCCCTCTATTAATTCTCGGGGTGCTCCGTCTCTCTCGTCGGCGCAGCTATCTCTCTTTCCCGTCTACATTAGTAGTTATTATTATTCTTGCTAGGCGTGTATATATCATTATCTCCATCATTTTAGCAATAATAATAATAATAATAATAATAATAATAAATAATATAATAATAATATTATTATTATTATTATTATTATTATTATTATTATTATTATTATTATTAATTACTGAGTAACAAACGAAACCCATTTCCACTGGAAGTACGCAGTGTGAAAAAAGAGAAAACAGAAATGGAAGTACCATATAAATTAAAGTAAGATATGCAAATAAATACCAAAAGAGCGCCACCACAAACCTAACAAACTGCGCCAACAGCACCACAGCGCCTGAAAGAGTTATTGCAGCATCTCTTCACCTGCACAGCATCAGCATCAATAATAATAACTATAAGACCATCTCTCAGTTTTACGCTACAGGTGGAAAAATAAAAAAATAAATAGATAAGTGTGAGCATAAGCTACTTAGGGCTATGCAGAATGAGGATGCAAGCACACACTTGAAGCTCTAGATCTTGGTACGCAGGCATTAATGAAAACGAAAAATAAATTAATTAATAAATAGATAAAGAAATAAATAAATAAATCAAGATGTCTAGTACTAAAAAGTGTGAGTATAAGCTACTTTTGCCGAATTAGGATGCAAGCACAAACTTAAAGCACTAATAGTTCTTGGTGCGCAGGTGTTAAAGGCATCGATGAAAGCTTCGTGTTCAAAGGATGATTGCGGAAGATCGTCAAATTGGATATCTTTAATGTAATGGTCTAAAAACATTCTTATAATTATTGTAAATTTGTTAACTATGTCCTAAATTTTAATTCAAAATAATCTTTGCTGTGTTCTGTACGCATAATACTTTAGAGCCTTTTCACTCATTCTCATTTCTTATCCATATACCATAGTTAGAACTTTAATAAAGAAACAGCCCCATTTCCCACAATGGGGGTGTATGCAAGATTCCTTTCGGGAGTAAGAAACTTTTTAATGGACGATAGGCAGAAATGTTAAAGAACAGATAACATAAATATAAAAAAACAATACCATCAATAATGACTTTGGTGCAGGGTTTTATAAAAAAAAATATTATATTTTATTCAGAAATGATAATAATAATTAGTATTATTTTCGTATATAAATAACAAGACCCACATCAAAAGTCAGTCTACCCCCGTCTTTTGGCGTGACCATGCTTAGTGGAGCCTGAGCGAAACGTGGCCTCGATTAACGCTGAAGAAGACTGTCTTCTGAAGGACAACTCTACGAGTATGAACTCCCGATTTCAGTATACTGTTACTGATATAATTTGTTCATCAGAAATAAATTATCCAATTTTGCAACCTGCTTTCCTCTCCAAGTATAACCAATATCGGCGTGTCACTGGCAGAATGCAGTAACCTAGAAAAATCTAGTATTATTGTTATTAATATTAGCCATCATCGTGATGGGTTGATCTCGATTTCAATTACAAAACCTTGAATTAAACCGGGAAATGCACAGCAGTGTCGAAACTAACCTTTATACCTTCATTGCTGAGAGGATCAGCTCACTATCACCCTAGTTTTAAGTTAAAAAAAATGGCGTCAGATGAGAAGATTTATGAATAAAAAATAACAAAAAACTAAACTTTTATAACTCTCATCTCTCGAGCCATCGGATTGCAACAGCCGATTATACATCTTGCAATATACATATCAGGATGATTCCATTCAAATCCTGGGCCCTTTCAAAAAAAATTAAAAATTAATTGAAAAGAATAATGGCATCTCCTATTTTAATCAGAGAGAGAGAGAGAGAGAGAGAGAGAGAGAGGCCAGAAATAGGAAAAATTGTCAACTTGGAAACTAGAAACCAATTTTGACACTGACAACTAATTCATCACTTGAAACCACACAGACAGACAGAAAGGAGAGAGAGAGAGAGAGAGAGAGAGAGAGAGAAGTGGGGATGAGGTAGGTGGTAAAAGTTATGGCTCATTACGCTAAAAAAAAAAAAAAAAAAAACGAAAATAAAACTGACCCAATTTTCGACCCGATGGACTCACCAGGCTTGAACTCGAACGATTATATTATGGCATTTAGAAGACAGTCCAATTTGTTCCTCATAGAACAAAGTGAGAGAGAAAAATACCCCATCTGAAATGTGGACGGCACATTAGCGAGAATGGGCACCCTGTCTCTTCCAGGCTTCTACAGGAAGGATGTGAACAAGTCCCCTTGGATAACCAGGTTCCCGGGACTCCACAATTAGCTCGTTAGGTAACAGAGGTGTCCTTCAAAGAAAACGGAAAAAATTCATGAAAAGAAAACGTATTACGAAAAGGCAGAGAGGGAGGACTTGTACAGTTTTGGAAGGGTGCTCTAGCTTAAACATTGAGATTCATTTACTTAAATAGGGGTCTATAAGGACCTGGATTTAAGTCTATATATGCTTCCAGCCTGGACTAAGGCTCAGATTCTTACCTTGGAAGCACTTTCAGCCTATCTTGAAGGGCATGATTGTTTGGGAAGGAGTGAGAAAAGTCCGTCTCTAAAACATATCGTCAATACTTTTATGAGGATATCGATAATATGGACGATCCCACAATTATTTATCTTAAGGGCAGGCCCTACACCAAATGCTTTAAAATGGCTGTTTTGAGGATAAAAAAATTCACATCAACCATCAAATGTTATGATGTATTACATTTGACTAGGGATAAATGACAGGACGTTATACTGTTCTATGAATAAGAGTAATTTCAAGAGGGATCCACCCTTGCTCAAAGAGATTAGCAGACCTTGTGGAATTTTTCTTACCTTAATCATTCTTCTTCTTCGTTTAACGTGCTTATTCCCATTTTTCTTATATGGGGTAAGCACGATGCCTTCTTTTGAAGTACTTTGATTTGGCGTTGGGGTACATGTATAAAAACATACTAACCTGAAAGGTATTGTAGATTTCAAGAATTTCATATGAACTAAGAATATTTATAATTCCAAGAGTAGGCCCATGTCAGATGAGAAACAACCCATCACATCAAAAGTACTTCATATCTCAACGAGCATTGGAAAAATGTAAACAAAGTATTTCAAACCTTTGAGTTGTACTATTGATCTCAAGACTACGACCCACGTTCCCAGGAACATTGCAGATTTAAGGCTATTGCATATACCAAGAATATTATCACTCTTCAGCAGGGCCTCTCCTTTACATCTTTTCTTTTACGTCCCAACAAATGGGCACCCGGTGTTGTTCTGCCCCTCGTCCCCTCCCCTTCTTAAATTCACTCCCATCCAAACCCAGTCCCCAATCCTTTCTCGTTTCCAGGGGCAATATCTGGGACATATTTCAGGGGGCCCAACCCCCTTCCATAAGAAATGCCACTGCCATTTCATTCGAACTATAGCATCAAGCCCCTCTCTCTCTCTCTCTCTCTCTCTCTCACGGATTTCTGGCTTCCAGTTATGAGACTACTTAAAATCATTTCTCAACTCTGATTCATAGAAGTAAACAAAGGATCTTCAATTATATATTAAATGAATTTGACTATGAATGTTTAACATCATCCAAGATTTCGACTCTGCCTTCAGGAACATATTTTTGATCTTGTTTGGTAATATCGATATTACATTACGAAAAAATTTCAATATAAAGGCAGAATAAGTGAACGTATCTGCGCTCTTTTGGTGTATATGTTACCACACACATAAATACAAGGAATTATCGATTGTAACAGCAGCGAGCTGACTCACAAACGCTTTGCATTCCGACTGAATATTCTCTTTTTCAGTTGTCATTTTTTCTTCTTTTCATATTAGTGTTCCCTTTGGAAGAATCGGCCCACTCAGTCGTCACAGGAAACAGGAGCTTCGTTGGAAGCGGAGGAGAGAGATTTAAAACTAGAACATGTGTCAAGACATTATTTTTTCTCTCTCATGTAGTGTCAAGACACTACATGAGAGAGAAAAAATAATTCGTTTTTTATTGTTATGTGACCTCAATGGCCATCGCTTGAAATTTTTCACATGATGAAAGTTATCCGGTAAAGTTGCCCCTACTTACCCAAGAAGCGTCTGAGGAGAAAGTCTCCCATACCTTCAAAGAACTTGGTCCATCAATATTCAAGCATTGCTTGCCATACCTTGAATCTCCCAGTACTCCACAGCATGGATGGCTTCGTTATTGCTCCCAAAACGGTCACTACACAGGTGGGATTTGAATTTATGGAACAGGTAGGACTCAGACGGTGCCAGGCCAGGTGAGAAGGGGCATAAAGAAATCATTTAAAGCCGCAAATGGCTACTTCTGCCACTGCATCTTACAGTGTGGACAATGGTAAGCCATAGAATAGCAGCACGCTATTCGTAGCCTTCTTCTACATTTCGTCTTGACTGATTTCTTAATTGCCAGAATTCTAATATTATAATGGCATCATGTTTCTATCGATTTCACCAAGATAACAGCCTCAGAATACCCCCAAACACAACGGACACCATCTTACAAACAGATAACACTTGACAGATTTTTGGGGAATTGAATAGCCAAAGTATTCTCATTGCTGCTTTGGAATCATTTATTAATGTCCAAAACGATGAACGCATGTTACTCCAACCTGGTTACTAACCCCCCGTATAAAAGAACAGGATCTGTCTGGATACGAGGCAGGAGCGTCTTCATCTGCGCTGTCCTTGCCCACTTGAATCCAGTAGCCCGCTTCTTGTAGACGAAATAGGCAATGAAATTTCTTGGCAAGTGTTTTATCCATGTCTTTACAAATGTCCTTCCTTTTGCAGGTACTTAATTATGGATCGTCTCCTCTCACACTTTGACTATTATCCAATCTGTGACTCGCCACTGAGTGACCTCCAAAAGACCTCCTCGGCAATACAGTACTTTCCTCCTATCTGAGTCAGGCCAGGAATTTTGTGAATGAGTATTCCATACCTTTGCACTTGCTAGAGAGGTGAAATAACGCTGCGCTTTCTCTGGATATCATTACCATTATGTGTCATTATATGCCATGCAATTGAAAGCGTTGCTTTAATTATTCTTTTGTTACTGTAACACCATCGCAATTGTTGCTGAACTGTATCGAGATAAAAAAAATATATCTTTACTATTATACATATTTGCGTAAGAAGGTTTAAAATTCTGAATGAAAGAAGGAAGCACAATCTAAATCACTGTAAAAAGATGCAATACAAACTTAGAAATCCAAGCATGATATTAATCAAAGGTTAAATATGATCGTACAAAGGTGAATATAAGAAAAGGTTAAAAAAAAACAGAATAAAATCAGCAAAGTAGATTTCAATTAAAACTATGATGATAGTTTTGAGGTAATACTTAGCCACTACTAAGAGGCGATACCAAGATGAGTAATAAGAGAATTCATGGATAAATGTCATAAGAGAAGACGGTTCAAGATGGAGAACGCTCCCATGAGCGAAAACGATTAATGGTGAGAAGTGGCAAAATGTTGGTTGAAAAATACAACTGGTGTCCGCAATAAGGAACTAAATCCTTACTGTGAAGGGAACGGTAACTGTGAACGAAGGAGCTGTTAAAGCAAAAGTTCCATTATAATAATTTTGAAGGTGTGGTGAAGAAGGATGCTGATTAATAAAATGTGTTGAGGAAGGATGCTGATTAATGAAATGTGGCGAAGAAGGATGCTGATTAATAAAATGTGGTGAAGATGGATGCTGATTAATAAAATGTGGTGAAGAAGGATGCTGATTAATAAAATGTGGTGAAGAAGGATGCTGATTAATAAAATGTGGTGAAGAAGGATGCAGATTAATAAAATGTGGCGAAGAAGGATGCTGATTAATAATATGTGGCGAAGAAGGATGCTGATTAATAAACTGTGGCGAAGAAGGATGCTGATTAATAAAATGTGGTGAAGAAGGATGCTGATTAATAAAATGTGGTGAAGAAGGATGCTGATTAATAAAATGTGGTGAAGATGGATGCTGATTAATAAAATGTGGTGAAGAAGGATGCTGATTAATAAAATGTGGCGAAGAAGGATGCTGATTAATAAAATGTGGTGAAGAAGGATGCTGATTAATAAAATGTGGTGAAGAAGGATGCTGATTAATAAAATGTGGTGAAGATGGATGCTGATTAATAAAATGTGGTGAAGATGGATGCTGATTAATAAACTGTGGCGAAGAAGGATGCTGATTAATAAAATGTGGTGAAGAAGGATGCTGATTAATAAAATGTGGTGAAGAAGGATGCTGATTAATAAACTGTGGCGAAGAAGGATGCTGATTAATAAAATGTGGTGAAGAAGGATGCTGATTAATAAAATGTGGTGAAGAAGGATGCTGATTAATAAAATGTGGTGAAGATGGATGCTGATTAATAAAATGTGGTGAAGAAGGATGCTGATTAATAAAATGTGGTGAAGAAGGATGCAGATTAATAAAATGTGGCGAAGAAGGATGCTGATTAATAATATGTGGCGAAGAAGGATGCTGATTAATAAACTGTGGCGAAGAAGGATGCTGATTAATAAAATGTGGTGAAGAAGGATGCTGATTAATAAAATGTGGTGAAGAAGGATGCTGATTAATAAAATATAACAGAAGAGACCAACTTAAGGGAGAGTAATAAAGATTTAAGAATGGAGTAAAGTATGTTTGTGAAAAATTGTCACAAGAAAAAGGTAAACAAAAAACACGTACAATCTACAGTATTATTTCTGGATTTTTTTTTTTTTTTTTACGCCATCACCGATAAATTAATCATAGAGGATGCCATTTTTCCAGTAGAGCTAAATATGGGGTGAAGATGACATAGATAATTTCTTAGTTGTTGCTATTGCATCTTCTGCCGCTGAACAAATCCATTGGACCACAGAAAAAGGAAATTTTTATATATATGACATTCTCATTTAAATAAATCGCATGCAATGGGGAGGGGGGGCAAACATACATACACGCGCACACGCACACACACAACATAACTATATATATATATATATATATATATACATATATATATATATAATATATCTGCATATATGTATATATGTATGTATATACATATATAAAAATACACACACATCCACACACACACATACTGTATTATATATATACAGTATATATATATATATATATATATATAGATGCATGTGTGTATGTATGCATATATATACTATATATGTGTGTTATTTAAAAGCAAAATTGTTTATATGAAAGCTCTTCCTTTTTTACAAAATTCGACATAATATATACAGACACAATCATTATCGAAAAATATATTTATCTGTTACGAAATAAAATAAAATTCAATGGCGAGTACGTAGGTCTCTCTCTCTCTCTCTCTCTCTCTCTCTCCCTCTCTCTCTCTCTCTCTCTCTCTCTCTCTCCTCGCAGATATCGAATATCAAAGTTCACCTGGACGTCCTCGGCGAGGTTAAGACTCGTCTGGAACCTCATTACTGGAAGTGTGGAAACGACAGTCTTAACGTGAGGTTCAATATTCCAATAACAGTCTTTAAAACACATTGAAAATATTTCCTTGTATGTTACGCTTTCTTTAAAATCAAGCAAGCACATACATATATTTTGTAACACGAAGGTCACTTGCGCTCTCTCTCTAATACACATACATACATAATATATACACACACACACATATATATATATATATATATATACATATATACACACATATATATACATATATATACACATATATACACATATATACATATATATACACATATATACA
The DNA here is from genome assembly GCA_039081455.1 of Macrobrachium rosenbergii. Taxonomy (NCBI): domain Eukaryota; kingdom Metazoa; phylum Arthropoda; class Malacostraca; order Decapoda; family Palaemonidae; genus Macrobrachium; species Macrobrachium rosenbergii. The sequence goes on from JANJGK010004275.1 coordinate 58,128, forward strand.
TATATATATGCATATATTTACATATATATTTATATATATAAATGTGTATAAAAATGTGTGTGTGTGTGTGTGAGAGAGAGAGAGAGAGAGAGAGAGCTTTGTCACCATCTTTAGACATGACATTCTAATACTTTCGAACAACATGTCGTAAGTGGGATATCAATGCCCTTTATATAAGAAAGTATAAATGTGTCACCTCTAATACTACTGATCAAGCTATCATATAATATATGATATAATAATACTGTATATATACACCTTATATGTACCGGGTGTTTCGAAATTAGAGGCCGCCCCCCCTCCACAGAACAAATGGAAAGTTATGAAGTTTTCTGCTATAGCCTATCTCCAAGTACATTATTCTAAGTTTCTATTAAGCTATTTTTCATTTTACATTTCTTGTATTTTCAGACTGAGTGGCGGAGTTAGATACAGCCATGGCTAACGACTCTGAGGAAATCAGATGGATTGACCAAATCCAGGCTATAACCTTCAGAGAGGCCAGGGATGCTGGCGCATCCTTCATTTCACGTTCCTGGATAGCTAAATACATTAAAAGAGATGAATCCTTTGTTAAAAGAAACTGGAACAAAAATCCATATGACTGTCATCGCGAAAAGAGTGAGAATCTTGGAAGGCCTGAAGTCCTTTCTCAGGAGTCAAAGACATCATAGCTGAGGCAGTGGGTAGACCAAGAAATTCTTTACGTAAATTGGCGCGTGAACTAGAAACAAAACGGGGAAAGAAGAGAAGTTATAGTGCTGTATATCGTGAGTTGAAAAAATCTGGTATCAAGCCATTTCATGTTATCAGCAAGCCCAACATCACACAGCAACAGAGAGAAGACTGTGCATGGTTTTGTGGTTCATTTCTTAAAGATTGGAATGAAGCTGACTTTCTCCATGTTGCCGCATCAGATGAATTCTTCATTTACACAGTCAGGAAGCCAAATCATAAAAATGACATCATTTTGGCCGCAAAGTTGGATGATATCAGCGATGACGTGCGCTATCGCCAAGTTGTGAAATCTCCTGAATGTTTGGGAATTTTTCTCTGCTTCACAGCCAAACGGTTAATGTGGATCATCAAAGAAAAAGGACAGTCATGGAATGGCAAATACTTCAGAGAAATTGTGCTTACTGGTGGAGTATTTCCATTCCTCAAAGATCCAGAAAATGTGTTATCTGTTGAAGTCACATTTTTGTATGATAAGGCACTATGTTTCAAGGCTCTTCAGACACAGGAGCTGCTTCGAAACAGTGGTATTGATTTCTTCTCAACAAGTGAATTTCCAGGTAGCTTCCCTGACCTTAATGTGTGTGAAAACATTGGTAGTATCTTAAAGGATGGTGTTGAAGCACGCACAGTGAACTATGATGGTATACCAAACCTTAACGACCTGTGAAGAGAGGTGAGCAAAGTGCTCAGGGAAATGGAGTTCGAGTCTCGGCTTTTTTGCGATTTGCTGAAATCATACCCCTCAAGAATGCAGGCTGTGGTACAGGCAGATGGAGGTCACTCAAAATATTAAATACTCAGCGAGAAACTTAAATAATTACCTGTTCCGAATTACTTTTGCTTTTGTCCATATCAATTTTAGTTTATGCTGTAGAGGGGGGAGCTCTAATTTCAGAACACCCTGTACATAATGTGTGTGTGTGTATGTATATATATATATATATATATATATATATACTGTATATTCTGTACATGATGGTGGGTTGATTTTTACCATAAGTACCAAACTTAAATTTGACACAAATACGTACAGAGTTTAAATCTATTTTATCTCTGTAGTTTAATGGATAAAATTATTGTCACCGATGTACAGAACGAAAAAGCCACCAGTTGGAACACTCGTCAGATTAGGCTCAATTGTCTAATACTACTCCTTTCACAACAGAACAGGTAGCACATACAATCTTTCAATTTATACAGTTATGGCTTAATCCCTTTAACCTACGCAAATAAAACAAAAATATGACCCCTTTAGTGACTTACCATTTAATATTTCTTTTGGACAGCGTAATAAAAAAATAAGAGGAGAGGACAAACGATGTCTTGCAAAGTTGTAGGATAAGAAATTGCACCGCAAATGAAGGGTCGAATGGCTGACGTTTATGAATGATACGTGATTATAACAAGTAAAAAATGCGCCGAAGTTTCTTCGGCGCAATAGAATTTTCTGTACAGTCGTTACAACTTATAATCGGTGGTCTTGGTATAATGCTGTTGAGCTGCGGCCTATGAAACTTTAACCACGGCACGATTATGGCTAACTTTAACCTGAAATAAAATAAAAACTGCTGAGGCTAGAAGGCTGCAATTTGATATATTTGATGATTGGAGGTTGGATGATCAACATACTAATTTGCAGCCCTCTAGCCTCAGTAGTTTTCAAGATCTGAGGGCGGACAGAAAAAAGTGCGGACGGACTGACAAGGCCGGTACACTAGTTTTCTTTTACAGAAAACTAAAATAAACTGGATATAGAAAAAAAGGAATGGCCGGGTCTGCACGAAGAATTTTGAATGTTTATAGGGGAAAATTAGCAAATGAATGTAAGAAATATTCAGCTTATGAGGGTAAATGGAAACCTATATTACAGAGTTATGAACATTAATATGAATGGGGGGAGAAGGAGAGTTGGTGATTCACGTATGTACTTAGCAGAAGAGGCGCAGGCAAAGTTAAGTAGACCTTAGTTTAACCAGACCACGGAGCTGGTTAACAGCTCTCCTAGAGAAGGCTGGCCCGAAGGATTAGACATTTTACGTGGCTAAGAACGAACTGGTTACCTAGCAACGGGACCTACAGCTTATTGTGGAATCCGAACCACATTATGACTAGAAATGAATTTCTGTCACCAGAAATAAATTCCTCTAATTCTTCATTGGCCGCTCGGAGAGTCGAACGCTGGGCCAACAGCGTGCTAGCCAAGAGCTCTACCCACCCTTCCAATGAAGAACTGAAGAGGTGCAGATAAAGCAAAGAACGTAGCAGGGAGCACTCAAAAGACTGGAATGAGAAAATTAGCGTCTACCGTAACAAAACTTGGAAAGAATAAAGGGACTGTTGGGCCAACTCTCCTTTATGGAAGCAAAGTGTGGATGGTGTATACCAATTAAAGAAAAAACTGTTTATAATTCGATTGAGATATTAAATAATATTGTTGTTTAATGTACAAGGGAGTTTGTCTTCATAATCACAGATATAACGAATAATGTTATGAAAAATAAACAATGCAAAAACATATTCCACTTTTACCCTTCTTATACATTATGTAATTTAATGAAAAATGTTTGAATAGTAAAACTATGTGTTGAACTACTATAAAGCATCATAAATACAGCAATACATCAAATAATTGTTTTATTTGCACAATTATATCACTGAAACTCCAACCAAAAATATATAACGATGTGACTTATAATTCAAGGGATTAATTATGAAGTACACACAGGAGGTATAACAGAGGGATTAAAAAGGGCAATTACAGTAACTTTGAAAAATTTTAATTGAGACCATTAACGTTCCGGTTCCTCGTTACAGATCTGTTCCTATTAACGAGAGCACCTAAATACGTACATGTGCGCTCAGCATACATAAAAGTATACTGTGTAATGCATACATTCACACACATTATATATATATATATATATAGAGAGAGAGAGAGAGAGAGAGAGAGAGAGAGGAAGATAAGTTTCTTTTCACGTTGCTTGGTACTGATTACCTGGAAGATAATGACTGAAAATTCTAGAGTAAAACTTTACAGGAATGTAGATCATTACATTTGGAAATCTTTTCCAAAGGGCACTTGGAGGGTAAATGTATTAGAGGCGAGTAGGTATTAAATTAAGAAATGGCATCTACTGCGCTTCGAGAAACTCAAAAGTGCTCAGAGTAAGGAATAGTATTCCCATAATTTATGAAATTAAAATTATTGTTTATGGTTATATATTAGAATGATGTATATTCGTTTCCATCTTTTATCAACGCTATTTATTCAAAACAATAAACCTAACATTCCCCCAAGAAGGGAAAGATTTTGTTTGCTTCATGATTACATTATTGTACGAACTGACCAAGTTTATAGATGCCGCACGTGCAACACAGTAAGGAACAATATTCCCATCATTTAGGAAACAAAATTAATATTTTTGGTTATATATATATATATATAATATATATATATATATATATATATATATATTTGCCATCGTGTATTTATTCAAAACAATAAAAACACTCTGCCTAACATTCCTCCAAGAAGGATAAGATTTTGTTTGATTCATGATTACGTTATTGTACGAATTGACCAAAGTTTATAGATGCCGTGCGTGTAACTTCATACACAATTCTACGTTAGGAATTTGTTGTCACGGTATTGTTTAGTTCTACCCGTTTGGAAGTTGAAGTTAGCCATATAGGAAAGTGTTTTGCCACTTTATTTTTCTAATATGATGAGGGGGTGTGTCGCGAATTTTCCCCCACGACTGGGGAGGTTCTAAGTCTCTGAGGGCATGGGACTGGGATGGTCAGGCCTGAAAAGTTAAGTATACCTTAGTTTAACCAGACCACTGAGCTGATTAACAGTTCTGCTAGGGCTGGCCCGAAGGATTAGACTTATTTTACGTGGCTAAGAGCCAGTTGGTTACGTAGCAACGGGCCTACAGCTTATTGTGGAATCCGAACCACATTATACCGAGAAATGGATTTCTATCACCAGAAATAATTTCCTCTAATTCTTCATTGGCCGGTCGGAGACTCGAACTCGGGCGTAGCAGGGTGCTAGCCGAAAACTCTACCGACTCGACCAACGAGGAACTAAGGTCAGGCCTCAAGGGCACTACCAGCAAACATAGAAGCGAAGGTCCATCAAGATCAGGCAAGGTTTTACAATTTCATTTAAAAAAAACAGACTAATTAAATTTAACATCCATTAACACACAAGCACCACGCGGTCGGGTACAAGACACAATGCTGAAAGCTATACAAAACCCTATAAAACTCGAAAAAACATGCCTCTAAAAGCTACAATTTTGCACAAAACTTATTCCGAACAATCGGGCTACACTTTAAATGAACATTAACTATACCAAGCCCCGGATGGCAAAAATGTGAAGGGATTAATTTAGCATACTAAAGGAACCGGCTCTTAACTTTAAAATGAACGATTTGGCGGGGGAGGTGACGACATGAAGAGTGCGTAGTTTACCTCAATGCTATACCCTCGAGAAAGACGCATTTTGCCCCTCTGCAAGTCTCGTCGTCACCTCAGTTCCCTCTCAAAATATCTAATTTACATAGGTTACTTTACCGAAGAACGTACTTGAATTCTATAAGAAAAGAGCCTCTCTGACATTCGCGACACAGGCAATTCGCTGGACACAAATAATAACCAAACATATTTACCGAAAAAAAGTGAACCACGAACTCAGCCGCCTGTTTACCACTCCCCCTCGCTTGTCCTGAACGTTGTGAAGGATTGTCGAGAAAAAACGGATCCTATTTTTTCGCGGCAGGGTGAAAGGCTAACTCTTGCAGCAATTCACTTAATAATAGGAAAGAAGTAAAAGGGCGTAACAGAATATAGACTAAATATTTCTTATTAAAAAAAGAGGTCTATGCTCATACAATATTAATGAATGAACTTAAATTAGGGTTGGTTTAGTTTTTTATGAATTGAACAGTGAAGTTCACTTTCATTATGCAAACACATATAAAAAGGCATCATTGGCCTAGGCCTGTACCAACTTGTTTGTATCACATGGAGATATTGTTTTAGATTTTTATTGTATGATTTGCACTTATAATGACCTGCCAATAGTGTTGAGGGGTCTAACAGTGAAATGAATAAGCCTATGCATAATTTATTCATATTCTGATCAGAGCATCTGAGATGCTTCCCGGTCGGAAGATATTTAGGTAATAATACCTTCAGCTATAATAACCTCTTAACAATTCCATTTTTGATACGTTTTCCATTCAAAGCTATAATTCTAAAGAGGAAAAGAATGAAGACATCCTACTTCGCCGGCGGGATTCGAACCCAAATCAGCTTAGGAAATAAGAATAGTAAAGTGGTTTCGCACTGTCAGCATTTCCCAACTAGGTTAAGGAAGTTTTTTTGTTCTTTAACCACATTTATTTGGATAAATCAAAGCAAAACTCCCTTAACCAAGGTCTGAATTGGCACCAGAAAATAAAATGCACATGCTCAAACCAGCACTAGTGATCTAAGAAAACATATCCGGGATTCTGTGACCGTCTACATGGACTTCATGGTGGAATGGAATGGAATATACAATTTAGGCCAAATGTCAAGCGCTGGGACTTATGAGGTCATTCAGCGCTGAAACACAAACTGACAATAAAAAGGGTTGAAAGTTAACAGGAGGAAAACCTCGCAGTTGCACTATGAAACAACTGTTAGGAGAAGGTGGAAAGCAAGATGGAAGAGAGAGAATATGAACGGAGGTACAGGAAAATGAATGAAAGGGGTTGCATCTAGCGGCCAAAGGGACGCTGCAAAGAATCCTAAGCAATGCCTTCAGTGTACCGCGTGAGATGCACTGACGGCACTAACCCCTTATGGGTGACTCCCAAGTGTCGTGGGTAAATACGCAGCAAAATAGTTCTAGGGGACTTGTAGTAAGACAAGTATGGCAGCCTAGCCAAGAAACAAATCAAGATCATGATTCACCCGGATGCAGGTTCCTGAGACGTATGCTAGTTTTGCACCAGCCCCGGTTTTTTGCTATGCCCCTAGGTTATGTTAGGCGAGGTTAGGTGAGATTGATATATCATAGGTAATTTGGGCGTGGGAAACATAGTGAGATTATTTTCAAGAAAATTTGATGGTTAGTTTTTATGGTGTCCAGCTTTTTTCAAGGAAAGGTCTCCGCACTCGGTTACATCCCGGGGAAATTGCCACCCGGATGCCATTCGCTGTGATCGCTTAATGAGTTCCTTGACCTCCCGAGGACAACCACACAAAGCGTCATTGCATTACTTAACTCGGGAGAGTTTATCCAAGGTCATTCCCGCTCGAGAAGCCATGAACAAAGTTCAGTAAGGGTCATAAAACGGATGATGCCCCTTGAAGACTCTTGAGAATGCATTTAACGAAAACAACTTTTCCTGTGATAAATAAACGTTTATTTTATCATACAAAATTGCAATAGGTACGTCTTTGCGTTGAATTATATATATATATATAAATATATATATATATATATATATATATATATAAATATATATATATATATATATATATATATATATATAATGTATGTATTATACAGTATATTATTATGTATATACATATATATGTATATGTATGTATGTATATATGTATATACATATGTATATGCATATATATACATACACACACACAACACACACACATACATACAAACTATCTATCGCAAATCTGTACAACAGTTTTTGCTGGACTGAATGTGCAATACAAGAAGTATCTTTCAAACTGAAATATAATTGAATATAAAACTACACAGTTGAAAATAAATATTCCATACACAGAAACCACAGTTGCACAAACTCCTTAAC